>RJWM01000111.1:274630-300621 GCA_004363535.1 Dasyprocta punctata | reverse complement strand
AAAAAAAAAACTTAATAAAACCCTGTGTTTGAAAATAAAATTTGCCAGAATTTCAGCCAGCAAAGATTCCTCTGTGATGCACAATAACTGAGATTGCAGTGCTGCTGTCCCTCAAAGACTGAATTTTGGATTGCGTGTGGCTTAAACCAGAATTGTATCAATCAGAAGCACATACATACTCAGTGCAACTTGTTGGGATGTGTGCAGAAAGGTGTAATGTGAATTTTGTATTTTAAATAATGTGATTTAGGTCTAGCTTACAAAAAGTGAAAAACAGCATAGTCTAAATCTGACCAATGTAGACATGCGTAGCACCTGCTTAAATCATGTTTAGATTTGTTTTACTTATGTATTACTTAAAATTCAGAGTAAACAGAACAGTTACATTTAATATACAGTATTTAGCAAGTTGTTTGGACTTGTTAGTGGTGTCATAGTTATTAAAACCAACTTTATATTCTTGGTTTTACCATATTGAATGTGTGGAGCAAAAGGTCACAGCATTTTTTTTATGTACATAACTGTGACTACTATTAATTAAAATACAGCTTTTTAAACAAAAGGGTCCATTTAGAAATAATAGTGGGTAGAAATTGCCAATATGGAGAACTAGACAAATTGTGAGTACAAGTTTACTGGTAGATAAGTTAAACCTTAGAGCCATGAGATGTAAAATTTGTGTAGCTTTTAACAAGCATTAGAAGAACATTAGAAGTAACTTAGTGTAATATGCAATACTAGTAGAGCTTCACAGAGCCCCAGAGGAAACTGAAAATGTAATTCAGGATACTTTAGGCTAAGATGTTGAGATTATGTTCCATGGAAACGAGTATAAGGTTTTCTTGCAACCATGTAAATTCTCCAGGTGAAGAGAAATGAGAATACATGGAAATTTCCAGCTGCTAAAGATGCAGTTATACATATGACTGAAACTGATTTTAAGTCTTCAGTTTTTCTATAGTGGCTGTCATATTTTAACTGGTTTTTATATTCAAACAAACCAGCCAACCATGTATATAGTGTCCCAACTTCTTACCATGTTCTTGGAAAAGAGGTTGAAGGGAAGGGAGGGATAAGGAACTCAATTATAATAAAAGATTTTTAAGTCTTGCTTGAGAGTCAGGGGAAACTTTCACCTGATCTGTTAGGATTGGGGGGAAAAAGACAAAGAAAAAAATTCTACCAAAAAGAATTTATATAGTGTTCTTTTCTTTTCTGCACATATTTCTTAGAAGTACTCATATTGTCAGCTTATTTATTTTTTATATATAGTGAACTGTGACTGAAATTTTAAGAATTGAATTCTGCCATTATGTGGTAAGTAGAGAAGAAAAATCTCAGCTTCTCTGGGATTCAGTGTTTCTCATCTTAAAACGGACGACTTGGATCCAAGTTTTCTCCCAGCTCTAAAACACTATGAGGAACTAAGTTTCATTCTACAAAGTTCCATTTGAAAATTTTTAGAAACGTGGAAACTGATGGTGCCGCTCAATTTTTCTGGCAAGTGTCAGCTGTGCAATGAGAGTGTAGAACAGAATGTTATTTCTTAGTCTCTGGGAGAGTAGTTTCCACACTGTAGGCTGCAGACCTCTGAAGAATATTGAACTTCTTGCAGTTGTTTCTCAACTTTATATGTGCACTAGACATGTGTATGTTACACTTATGTAGTGCAGGTTTTTTTATATATATATATGTGGTCTCTTTGTAGTTAAGATATAAGCATGCATTCAGTTAGAAGTGTCACAAAGGTGTTACATATTCACCATAATTCTTAGTCATTGTTTTTTCCATCAGTGGATGCTAAGAGTAAAATTATTGCCTTAGATCTAAAGATAGTGGAAAGCCGACTCAAAAAGACAAAATACATAAATAAATAAACAAAGTGGAAATTTTATATATTCACTGCGGTACATTAGTTGCCTATAAGGGGTTTGTTTGTTTGTTTGTTTATTTGAGACAGAGTCTCACTATGTAGTCCAGGCTGGCCTTGAACTCATTATGTAGCCCAGGTTGGTCTTGAACTCACTGTATAGCCCAGGTTGGTCTCAAACTTGCAGTGATCCTCCTGCCTGAGCTTCCTGAGTGCTGGGATTACAGACATGTACCACCACACCAGGCTGTATAGTGGAAACTATTACACATTGCCATGGGAGATGCACCATCCTTTCCAGGGATGTCAGAATGTTTTATTCCATTTCAATACCTAGTTTAGATTATGTCTTCATTTCCTACCAGAGTACTGAGATATTCCATTAGGTTACTGTTAGTAGTTGGCTGATGAAGTCCTAACGATGAATAGTAATTACTATTTGTTGAGTGTTGATGAGGCACAATGTGTGAGTGTGTGTTCCTAAATATATGTGAAGAATTATTCCTACCTTTTAGATTAATATATGGAGGTAAAGACATGCTGTGTTTCTTTCCCAGCTTCTCATCCACACTGGAGTAAATGGGAGTCAAAACTGGCTCATGTAAAATCACCCAAGCCCACTCAGTGCCCGTGGCAAAATTTAATTTCAGATTTAGCTTAATTGAGCACACAGGTTCCCTGAGGAAATACCTGGCATAGTGCATGTTCTGAAACTTACATGTCATCGTCATTACAGAATTGCTGCAATACCCCTTAGTTTACCCCAGTTTAAGGTAGGGCAGTATTTTATCGTTTAATTTTACTTTTTTTTTTTTTTTTTTTGCTGGGATAATGTCTGAATTAGTTAATGCTGATAAAGAAGTGATTTGATGAAGATAAAGCCCTATCTAAATGCTAAGTATTATTTATTATTCATGTAAGCATATTACTGTACCCTTCAATCACCTTTTTTTGGATGTTTCAAATGGGCAATTACTGTCTCTTTGTGTGAAGCTTTTAAAATTTTTAATTTAAATTAAAAGTTAATCTAATTTAGGAAAACTGTGCCAGCTGGAAAGGAACACAGATTTTTTCCCCCTCCCTTTCCAAACAAAACAGCAATTCAGAATAGACTCTTTTAATGTAGTACTGTGGATAGGCTTTCCTGGGCTAGCAGTGTTAGGAAGGAGGGCTAATTAGTAATGGCTGCTTTGTAATGCTGGTAATCTATGTGTTAGGATTAGTGCTGATAATAGATCTGATTAGGTGGAATTAACTGATATTTAGAAGGATGGAAAATCTTTTGTTTATGAAATCTCCATTTTGGGGGGTACAGTGTATTAGCGGAGTGACTGAATCCTTGAAATCTGGTTAACATGGCTTTCCCATAACGCGGTGTCTATATATGAGGGTCATTTGAGCTCAAGAAGACCTTTACTTCTTAAGGCCTCACTAAGGAGCCTACAAATTGTGAAAATCAGGGTTCAAAGATCAGAAATGTCAAGTGTACTTTAGAAGGGTAAGACATAGTTACCTGAGCTCTTCAGTTAACATCGAGCAATTGTTGATGGGAAAATCCTATAGCCCTCTCCTTCCTATGCCTCAGCAGTAACTGGCTTCATTTTGAGAGAGAAATTAGAAAAATACGTTATTAAAAAAAATCACTGTTTTTTAAAATTTCTTCCCCTAAAAATTTGCATATTCAACCTTTCTTTTAAAATAACCCATTTTAAATATTCCCTAGCACTATTAAATTTTAAGGAAGTATGCTTAGAAATCACATTATTCAGTTGCACAGTTTCAGTTGCCCAGCAGTATCATTAAATCCTCTGGAGTGATTCCAGTCCCATAAAAATTAGGGACCCCTTTACATTGTTTCCATATTCAAATGGAAATCTTTTTGCAAGTTAGTAATTAAAGTATTTAACCTCTCTCTCCCTCCATTTATTAGAAAACTCTTTTTTCTTTATTTTTTCAATTACGAAAAACTGCTAAAGCCAATCAAGCATTTATTTTGATAAACCGCTTGTAACATTCTCAGCTAAATTCTGCAAATACAAAAAAAAAGGCTAAATAATCACCCTGAGCAGATTTTGCGGAGACCTCGCTCAACCTGTTCAGGGATAATTATGCCGAGCTTTTAGTATGGGGCAAAGGAAAACATAAAATTAAGGCATGAAAGAAAGTCTACCTATTTTGAGAAAATACTGGGATAATTGGTACCCTTTTTATTACCACTTTATTATAGAAAGATATTGTCTTGCCATGAAATATAGGTTTACAGCAATGAAATAGTACAATGTGAGATTGAGAGAATTTCTGTTACATGGATTGATTTAAAATGTAATAAAAATAGCAAATTACTAAATAGGGAATTGCTAAATAAATTAGACTTCATTATTTAAATGACTCCTTTTCTTTTTAATCATATGATGTTCATAATTGCTTTGTTTCTGACAAGTACATTATAAGGGCCTTTTTTGCTCTTTCACTTTTTTTTTTAATTTCCTTTAGAGTAGCAATTGGTTTGGAGCTGCAACTATAAACTTCCTTTGAGAAATAGAAACAACAGAAATGGTTCCATCACATGCAAGGAAATGCTAGGAGTACAAAGCAACAGACATTCACAGTGTTGGAAATGGTGCTGATATGATATGTGACCCTGATAATGGTTATGTACCACTTTAGAAACTTACCTCTTTTACAGACTTTGTCCTTTCATATGTGGCAGTGACACTAAAGAGTGTGCCTGAACCTAAGGATGTGTAATCTGTTTCTCTTTTCATATTATCAGGGCCATATCTCAGGTTAGTGGGGCCTGAAGCTTACACCACATCAAGGCCCTTGCTAAGAACAGTAACACAAAATTAAAAATATGCAACTAACCCAGGCATGGTGATACATGCCAATAAACCTCAACATTTGGGAGGCTGAGGCAGGAGGATCATGAATTTGAGGCTAGCCTGTTTCAAAAAAAAAAAAGAAAAACAAGCCAGTTAGGTATGGGCACTGGAAGGGGCCAGTGCTTAGTAAGGATTATTGAAATGTCAGCATCACTACAGTCCATGGTACATTGCCTCTGCAGATTCTGTGTATGATCACTAAGGATAAGTATTTGAAAGCTTCATTTAGATCAGGTTTACTAGATTTCTGATGGTAGATCTTCACCCCTAGGAGAACAGGAATGATTCTACTTTTGGCTATTTCAACAAAAATTGCTTTTCTAATATGAATGTTACAAATCTGGGATTGCAGATAGGGATTACAATATTTGAAAGTCTCAGTCTCAACACATACAAGTTTTATACCCCTGTTGATAGTCCTTATCCTGTCAGTGCTAGTATCTTTGATCAAATATTATGTGGAACTCATATCCAAATGTCATCCTAAAGAAATCACAAAGGAGGAAGAGGTTAAAGTTGACCAGATTATTGGAAATCATAATAAAAAAAAAGACATTATGAACAGCAATTAAGGCAAAGATGTGTTAGTTGGTTTTCAGCTGTTCTAGTGGAAATTCAACGTTGTCAATAAAGGATGTGTCTTCTTTTGTCTACCTTCACTTCCTTAGGGATGTGGTACCAAGGAGGGCTCCCTGTATCACTTTGCTCTGCGAGGAGCTCTGTGGGGCTACACTTCTAATATCTCCAATGACTTCCCTTGTAGCACTTTGGTTTCCAGGGAATCAGGCAAGTTCCACTGATTCATTGGTATCTTCACACTCTCAATCATCATCTAATTGCACCACACATTCATTGTTGGTAGTTGCTATATGGTTTTGTGATCTTCTGCGTCTAGACCTTGCTTTGAACAGTACATATTTAGTGAGTTAACTTTAGGGTATACAAATAAGGTAAAGATAATCATCATAGCATATTACCTTGCAGAGAGGTTTGAAATTTGTGAAATATTTTGTGGATTCACTACCTCCCTTACTTCTCATAATTCCCAGAGGTGCACAAACTCAAAGCTATAATTCACATTTTACAGAAGAAAAAACAGCTAAGTTCAGGAGACTAAACTGAAGTGACAGTAGAGTTTGAGTCCTAAGGTCCTAGCAGAGATGATTTTTTTTAAACATTCCATGGAGCTTGCAATTTATTATGAGAGGCAAGTCTAAAAATTTTTAAACAAATAAATATGCATTGATCTATCTCCCTACTAACTATGCTGTAAGAAAGCATTTGGAAAAGTGTCTTATGTAAAACAAGCAGTAAAGAGTTGTGGGACATGACTATATAACTTTATTAATTGGTGGTCACTCAGGTGTGTTGTTTTGGGCCATGTTTAAGTGAGAAGATAGAGATTCTGGAGGGAAAGGCATCAGTAGTTTGAGGTCTAATACCTGACTTCTGCTTCCACATCATGTATTCCTGTATTCAGAAGCATTTCTGATCCCAAAATGGAAAATCTTCATGTACTATACTGTTCCTTTTCTCTCTTCCAACTGCCTTCATTACTTGTAACCTTGACTGAACTCTTTCTCTTTTTGCACTCTCTGTAAATCTGCTAGTCACCACACCCATGATATAGCCTACTTATGATATTGCTGCAACCTAGTCCCTGACTTCTGGACTTTTCTCTCTTCCAGACTGATATATTCTAAAAGTAGAGTTTCCAGACTCTCTTGAGTTCTTACTGCGGCCACTCTACTACACACATTGCCTCGTTACCCTATGAAATGATTATTTCAGAGCTCTGTTCCAGTGTCCCCCTTCTTCCTTTTTCTTCTTCAGGTGATACTCGGCAAAGACCCCATTATTCCCATGCTTCCAAAAGTGTGTCTTTGACAGCATTTCAAATGACTCCAACTGCCTCCCTTTTTGTCAGTGGTAGAGGAAAGTCGGCTTCTGTGATGTCCATGTGGCACAATAATTTTTTCAATTTAATCCATTTCAGAAGAATAAAAAGGGTTTCTCCAACTTAATTAAAAATCATTCCAGCAGCCTACTAGGTGCATATCAATAATAAAGAGAACAAAAGCAATGATAGGCTGCCCTGTATTTTCAGATGTTTCTAACTCTTAAGGTCGGGCTGTAAAAAATAGAAGAAGCCAAACCCAGAACATTGGTGGTGATAGTTGGTCTTCCTTTTCTTCTCTTGTCTTATCTGTTTTCCTCTTCCACTGAATTTATACAGTCAAAGGGCAACACACAAAAATAGTGTGTTCTAAATGTAGGTAAACTCACCCCACAGGCTTCAAAATGCAGCAAAAATAAACCAACTTTGAAGTAAACGACAGAGCACGTTTATATTAGAAATAGTTCATTCAATTTAAAAGATTTTTTTCATATAATCTCCTGAGTATCAGGTATGTGTAATACACCAAATTACTTGAAAAAAAATTAGTGTATAGTTATTTGACAGTAGCTGTGCTATCAAAAAATACCAAAGAATCTATTTATGTTCCTTTCTTAGACTGCTATAAAACTTAATTGAATCTTAGATTTCTCCCTGAATAGTTTTCTTAAACCCCTCTTCTCAGTAAAAATGTATCATTAGAAACTAATAGTGAATTTTAGTTTCATTATTTTTATCATTTTTCGGAAAGATATTCTAAATGTAAAACATTTGTAAAACAAGAAAGTACACTTCTTTGAACATTTAATTACTGAAGTACACTTGGAATGCCCAATATTTGAAAAGACAGTGATCTAAAATTGTAATATTTTCTTTGCTTTGTTGGATTTCATGTCGAGATCATTTTCTTCTAGGAGGAGAATTAGCTGTGTGGTTCTGAATCTGTAAAATGTTGACATGGAACTTTTTTAGAAAAATCAGTATAAAGTGGTATTTTGGTTTTTAAAAGCTATCATTCTTTTAAAAAATTTATCTGAATGTTGTAATGCTTACCTGATAAAATCATTGCTGCATATCTGCCTTGTTCTTTCATAGCAACTAAGAACTTCTTTCCTAATTTGTGCTTTGTGAAATTGGTGTTCGCCAAGATCTTTCACTTAGAAACTTCCCTATTGCATTGCCATTGTTAGAGTCTGTGTAGACGTGATTTCCCTCATTTATTCCCATAGGGTTTTTGTGGCGAGGTTAGGGACATTCCTTCCTAGAGGAAAGGGGAGGGTGTTCCCCTCCCCAGGGCACCAATGAAACTCTCCTTTACTGTCAACACCAGCCTGCCTCAAGGAGAGGAAAAAAAAAAGAAAAGGGGAAAAAAAAAAACAACCATGAAGCTATTTTCCTTTCCGTATATTTTGTTTATTCTCAAATAAAACAAGAAAACTTTATTTTCAGCCCTCCTTCTTAAAAAGCATTCTTACTGCTGATATGAACCTAAAATTTCTAAGATCATTTCTATAACTGCTGGCAGGCGCTGGTGTGAAAATGCACCGTGCTCCAGAAGTTTGCCTGCAAGTGAGTGAAAGACTGTGAAACGCACAGAAGAAACAGTTTTCGTTGTGTTTGGGTCTCCCTTTCTTCCTGTAGGAGTTCTGTTTACCTGGTTATCTGAACTGTGGTAGCTCTGAATTATGTGTTTTTGGTTTCAAATTAACAATTAGCTGTCAGAGAGTGTGGCGCCCACTGCTCTAGCTCCATGATGGGGAAGGGAGTTGCTCACCCTCTCCATGCTAGGTGAGAGACCCTGGAATTACTTCCCATATTGTTCAGCTTTAAGGCTTCCCTATCCTCTAAAACAGTGGTGCTGGGCCAGAGGCATTTGGACGAAAGGAATGGAAAGAGGGCCAGGTAATGAGCACTGGCTATCTAGGGCTCCGTGTCTTTTCTAGCCGTAGTTTGCCACCCTCTTACAATGGCATTTCCTTTCCATACTTTGTTGAAGAGGTTCAGGATGGACTGCCAAGGAAGATGGGGAGAGAGCAACAATAACATTAATCCCAACTGGAACCCCTAATGTGTTGGGGGAATGAACAGATCCCTTTTATGAAACTTGAAAATGAGCCTCCAGGAGGTTAAATAAGCTGCTTACAGTTTTGCAGCTAGTAAGTGGAGTGGCAAAATTCAAAAGCACATCATTCTCATTCCAGTGCTCATGCTCTCGCAGGCGTACTACACTGCGTTATACAACGAGCAAGAACCCTTTTCCATCTCTCTCCCAGTTGTTTATCTGTTCTAAAGAAAGTTGGAAGGGAATGGAAGTGGTGATGAAGATGAAGAGGATAGGGGAGGGATGAGGAGAATATCAATGCCAGTAATATTTATTAAGCACATACAATTGCTGCACACAATTTTATGTGCTTTATATATGCTGGAGGCTGTGTAACTTTCCTTGGCTCTGCGAGGGTTGCTAGTACTGTTATCCCCATTTGATACAGAGGGAGACAAGTCACAAAGGAAGTCACTTGTCCAAGACAAGTCGCTTGCTCACGAGCTGTAGAACTATGATCCAAACTCAGAGCTGAGAGATTTCAAAGCCTTGCTCTCTTCCTAGTCATATTTTGCCTGCGGGACTTCCAGCCCAGTGTTAAAGAAGATTGGGCCACACAAAGAAGAGATGTGGTATGGTGCTTAAGAGTGTTTGGCTACTTGTGTTGCAGGAAAGAGGCGGCCCATCTTCTTTCTTTTCTGCTTAAGGTGTTTCATAAGTTTTCTTCCTGCCAAAATCCAGACATCCAGACTTCCTTCTGACAGAACCCCATCAAAAGAACCCCATTTAGTGACTGGGGTTCACACAGGAGCAATTTGTACATGGTGGAGATGATGCACTGCCCCATAACTAGTAATCCTAATATTTTTTATATTAGTGGGACCTAGGTAAAGTCTAGAGTAGTGTAATCAGGGACTTGTGACTTGAAAGGAATAGGTCTGGTTTTCATCCTACTTTCTGAAATCTAGCACAATGCTTAATAAGCATATTTCATAGGGTGAAGCAGATTTAGACAGATCCAGTTACATGGGCATTAGATATTAACAAACACACTAATGAGATACTATATAGTCTATGCAGATTCTAAGTTGAGTGAATACAAATTCTAATAATATCATTTGTCTGATGTTCACTCAACATTAAAGGCTATGTTTTGTCAGCCTCAGAATGAGCTATTTTCTGGTTTATATGATAGTCATTTTTAAAGGGACATTGTCCCTGCTCATAGATCCTAGACAGGTTTGTTGGGGAGGTAGACTTATAAGTAATTGTGTCATAAATGTGCTCAGTTCTGTGTCACTATAAGCATAGGGCTGAAATGGAAGTTGTGTGTGGATACAAGTTCCATGATTTACCTTGTAATCTTATGGAATTCTCTTAATCCTCTATATCTTATTCCTCATCTCTGAAATGGGGACAGTAACATTATCTCACAGGGTTACCAGAAGGGTTAAGTGACAGTGTATGTGAATACTCCTGTCACTCTGGTACTCTGGAGACCCTCGATTAATTACTGAATCTCAATAAAGTGTCTTGGGAATATGAACAAGAGGCATTTAACTACCTGCATACTTTGAGCAATATTTCACCAAGAAAGTGACATTAAAATGATAAGTAACAGATGGTAAAGTGGGAATCAAAGTGGAATAATAGAGCTATGTTATAAGCCATTTGTTTTCTAGGCTATCTCAAGGTATGGCAGGAAATACTTGAGTTCAGAAACACTCGTGAGATTTCACACTGGTTTTGTTGAAATGTTAGATTGTGTTATAATGTCTAATCTCATTCTTCATTAAGAATTTTTTTTTTTTTGCTACTAAGGAAACTACTGTTATTGTTAACCATTTTCTTTTTAGAACCTTCGTTAAGATTTTTTTGTTGTTGTTGCTACTAAGGAAACTGCTGTTATCATTAACCATCTTCTTTTAGAACATGATTTCTTTTAGTCTTCGTTTAGCTTTTTCATTCAAGAAACATTAAGAATCCAAGATGAGCTAAGCATAATGGTTGGGAAAAAGTCTCTGAGCTTGAAAAACTTGTAGTCTGTTGGATATACACCAGACTTGTGAACAAGTGAATTTTAGTATGAACTGCTCTAATTATGGGGACAAACATCTTAATTTGTGTGACATGGCAACAGTTTTCTGTATTTTCCGTGTATTGTTAAGTCTTTTGTTTTCAAATGTGTCCTGGTTGGACAACAGATTTTATTGTCACATTAATTAAAATAGTGTGTGTACAGGATATGTTGCATGCTCGTTGAATGAAATTACAAACTTTAAGAAATCAAGAATGGATTTGTTGGAAAAGGTGATATTTAGGCTGAGGTAAGATGCTAAGATGGTTGCCACTGAGAGAGGAAAGGAAGGGCATTGCACTTAAGCTAAAGATGTGGGAGGCCAGTAAGTAGTCTGAGACAATGGGAAACTGAAAGTCCTTTGTGGGTGGAGAATTCCAGGTTGGTGAGGGTTAAGGGTTGGGGAGCAAAGGGGTTGAACCAGGAAGATGGAACCAGATTGTAATGGTTAAGGATCAGGTGAAAGCAGAAGAGGTTCAGGTCTGAAATACAGGCACCATTTTAGGAATTTGGCAGTGAAGAGACTCAGGTGGTAGTTTGTGATGAAGAAACATAGAATTTGGGCATTCTTAAAAATTTTAGTTCATGTCAGAAGAGAAGACGAGACCAAGCTCAGCAGAGAAGGGAGTACACGAGGATGTGATATCCCAAAAGAGGAAGTGTAAGTACAGTCTTACACCCAACGAAGGGGCTAACCTATGACATAGAAATGCTAAGAAATAGCACAGGAAGAGTAGGTACAGGGTACAATCAGGAGGTGTGTAATCTGACATTTTCTTTTCTTTCTTTTTTCTTTTTTTTGGTACCAGGGATCGAACTCATGACCTCGTGCTTGCCAGGCAGGCGCTTACACCACTAAACTAAATCCCTGGCCCCTTGACATTTTCTTTATTTGATGATATAGTAGAATGATTAGGTATGGCTGCAAAAGGGAGATGTTTATATTTTCCTCTTACTGTACACAATGGCTATGTTTTTTTGGCCAAATGGTTTTACTGTACTGGGCCTGTTTCTTCCTGTTCTTTCCTGTGTTTTTATCCAGACCTAAAATATTATAGTTATGTTTTACTAAAGTGTATGACACACCAATTACCTTTACCCCCATCTCCCATAGCTTCTTTTCTACTTTATGCTGCAAACAGCTTGATGAAGCTTTTTCCATCATCAAATAAGTTTGGGTTTTACTTAATTGGGTTTCTTTATAATAGGGCCTCTCAGAGCCTCTAAACTCTCTAGCGTTAGCCTTGAACAAACTGAAGAGAAATCCTTCTTATAAAACTCTTAAAAGAAAAACAAAGTGGGCAGGTACTGCATTACCTGTATGATTTCTAAAGTTTCCAAACACTTCAGGAAAGCAAATATGATCAATATGGTATTTACATCATTTTTGTTTAAAATATCATCTAATATTTCTATTTCTTAATATTTTAGATATATTCCAATGGGATATTTAGTATATTGTTTAAAAAATATGTGGTTGGCACTAATGGGTCTCTCTCAGAAAGAAAATAGTATGTTTTACTTTTAATAGCATTTTCTAGTGTGAATGTGTTCTGTTTGAATTGTTTTCTAACCTGAATGATTATTTCATGTCTTCTTTTTGTATCTGTAGATTTTTTAACTGTTTAGCGGCTCTATTTGGTTCCTTTAGATTGATATGAGCAGGATATACTGCCAGGTACTGAAGAAAGTGAGAGAATGGGATACAGCCTCTGTCCCTTTTTTTTTTGCATTTTATTCCTTCTCTTACAATTCTCCGTTAGGAATCAATCTTGAGCTCCTCTTCTATTCTTTTTTTGCCACCAAACACATATGTAGAAAGGAGAGGCAGGTGTACAGATACACACATGCACACACACATGGACATGCCTGACTCGATCAAGAAGCTGTGTCAATTGTGTAATCGCTGAGAGGCTGAGACACGTCAGTGGGATTTGCTTTCACTTGGAAACTAGAGGTGTGGTTTCAGGTGGTTCATGACCAGTTCACATAGCTCTGGTTCACTCTGCCCTGTTGCTCTGAGGTTTCCTTTAGTTTCCTTCGTTGAAAATGGGTCATGGGAAGATGCTGAAGCTGTGTTACAGGAAGTACCAAGGGGCTTGGCTGCCTCCTTTCCAAACTAGTGTCCTTTAAGGGGCTGCCGTTGCGTCTGGGGTTAGCAGAATGTTGCACGCACATGTGACTTCTTTTACTTTTTCTTCATGGATTCTTAAATTGTGTTTGCCTTCTTGTCTCCCTCACTCTCTCTGATACAAAGGTCGGAGGTTTCATTTGATTACATTTTGGTTCTCTGTTAAACTAGGCTGGGTCACCTTGCTCCACATAGCTATTTAGAATTTGCTCATTTGTTTTTTTTCTTTTTAACATGTCCACTGTTGAAAGTTAATGCTTTCTCCTTTTATTTCACAGACGAGATGTCAGAGGACATAACATTAATAGAAGTCTGTCTTCTCTATTACCTTTCTGGAATAGACTTTCAAACTCCTTTAGGAATTATAATCTACAGTAGATAGAGATCTATAGTAGGTTTACATGTTTTTTAAACTTCTTTCCTAATTCTTCCACTGCCTTGAATTTAGACTGTTTCATGTAATTAAGAAGACATTATTAACCTCCTAGGCATGCATAAAAATAAATTTATATCTCCAGCATATGAGGTGCGTGTAGTTCCTTAGAAGAAAATACATTTGCTATCATATGACTGTATATTGTTGAACTTAAATATTCTAATACCTCAAGAGTATAAATAATTTTATCTTATGAAAAGCACCAACAGTTTCTGCTGGTACTTCCAGTTAATTCCCTAGATGCTTTCAGAAGTCCAGCTCTGTGCCTGCTTCTTAATGATTTGTATTCTAATGTGATCATTTTTTACCTGAACAAGTAACTGATAATATAAAATCATTTTATTTAGGCACGTTTAGGGCCACAAAAATAATTCAATTTATATTTATGTTTTAGGGATTTTTTTATAGTTTTCAATAATAATGGAAAATTGAATATTTTGTTTATTTACTTTTTAAACAGAAAATTGTCCTTATTAGTTGAATAAAGAGTGGTTTGTCAATTACAGTTAGTGGGGACAAAACTAATGTTTCTGTGTTTTGAACACACAGTAAAAGCATAAAACATTTTATTTCTGTGAAGCGTATCCTCATTTTCTAAGACAGTAATGTTAGAAAACTGGTCTTTTCCCTATTAGATATAACAAAGAAATGTTAAAGATAGCATTGACTGAGTGTTTAGAATTTGTAAAGATGAGCTCACATCTGGGTTTTACTTTTTGGAGAGACTCCTTGGAAACAAATTTAAAAGCATTTTGATTTGTTTTTTCCTTGGACAGAACATTTTGTTCTCTACTCTAATTGCAAATTCCTCTGGCCCTGGTTGTTGTACATATTTCCTTATTCCTTTGTACCAAAACTGTTTTTGTTTGTTTTTACTAATCAAAAGGGTTAATTTTGTCCTTCATTCTTTGGGGGCTGAGGGTCGTTTGACACTCACATAGTTTAGTGCAGGTGAAATGAAACATGCAGTAACCAAATTAAGTCTGGCTAAGCTGAACAACTTTATAACTACTCATTAACAGCTGCCACTCACTGACTTACTAGTTTAGTTACTCTTGGATTTATTAACATGCTGTAATATATTCTAGGCATCCTAAACTTAAAGTTTAAAGTAGGTCACATCGAGTAGCAGGGTAAGAAAATATCCACATTTATAAACCAAAGATGACAAATTCAAAAGCTGCTTGGGAGTAGATTGATTAAAAGGGATTGAAGGACAGGTAGCAAGATAAAACCTTGTTACAACTAAATATAAATGATTGTTGATTTGGGAAAATGAAGGCCCACTGTTGCCTGATTTCTTTTTCTTTCTTTTTGGTTTTCTTTCCCTTCTGTTCTTTTTCTTCCCCTTTTCCTCATATATCAGATACCCTCTTTTATTGTAGATTATATCAGTTTCCTAAATAGGCAACTCATAAAAAATGTAAAAAACACTGTAAAGTCTAGATTTGGTACACAGTCTGTCAGTTTTTGACCTGTAGAAACCCCATCAATTTGAAAGATAAATTTAGTGTTATATTAAAAACAAAATACAGTGTACTCTTAAATCTGTGGTCAGGAGCCAATGTCCATTTCCTTTGGGAAGAAGTTTATTTTGGAGTCCCATGGTCCCAACTAAGTTAAACACTGAAAGGCAATATGGTGGATAGTTTACTCAGAAATATGTTGGAAAACGTTGAGCTGGAGGTCAACACCAAATACAGGACTGCTTAGGGAAATCTATGGTTTTAGTTTGGACTAAGTCTATTGCTTTAAAAGTTGTAGAGGTTGTGGTAAGGTTTATAAGGTAAGAAGTCAAAAGAATTCTAACTTTTTTCACCTATTTCAGTGACTCTAAAATTGCAGTCACATTTTTAGTGCATACTTTGTAACAATGTTTTTATTAAAATATAACAACTAAATGTATACAAGAGAGTCATATGTATTCCAAATTCTTGACCCACCTTTTAATATTTTTTACATTTCCATGAAACATATTTTATTTACTTTTAAATTTTTCCATACTTTCTTTTAGACAGAATTGGTAATTTTTGTTTGTTTGTTTGTTTGGTACCAGAGATTGAATGCAGGACCTTGTGCTTGCCAGCAGGCACTTGTGCCACTGAGCTATATCCCTGGCCCTAGAACTGGTAATTTTAACAATCATGCAAAATGCCATTAAAGTACATAGCTGCTTTATTACATTTTATATATTTTATATATTTATCCAGATTAGTTATACTTTTTGAAAATGGTTTAATCTCAAACCAGGATTAATTTTTGTTTCTTTTCCAGCTGTACTGGTTTTTTACCCATTTGTTTCTTCTGCTGAGGGTTGCTGTTCTAGTGCAGTTTTTCTCTGTAATACATGATCATATGCCTATACTTACTTGTTTTAAATTTTATATTCAGGATGTTGATTTTTGTTTTGAATCGCAATTATATCCATTCCTAAATTGGCCACACACTATCCCTGGTGTGATGTCATCTTTGAAATTAAGCATCATGTGCTCTTTCTTTATTGAAGGCAGTTAGCTGGAGTGTTTAAGAAATATTGGCTTCATCCTTGGGGAAAACCGCAGTAGGCTTCTTTGACATTGAATCATTGGTAACTGTTCTTTCATAGGCCCAATTTGGCCATCTGATTTATGTGCTATGTATCTTAACAATTGACATCCTGGAAGAGAAGTGCACGTATTTTAATGTTGTTTCTCCTGAACTAAGAACATCTTTAGCTGCCAAATTGAAATTATTTTGAAACTGGACATGTTTCTTGGTACTGACTAGAAGTATGCTAGTATACTTGTGGTTTTAGAAAGTATTTCCTGTTCATTTAGAGTCTCAAATGCAAAATATAACCCTGTAGCATATTATGTGGGTTTGTGACACTCCCATGGGGACCTTGGGCTCATAAACCAGCGAATGGATTATATAATGCTGCATAAATGCTGTATTTTTCACCTGACAGACATAATCTTGATCCTATATTTTTATGTTACCTAACTGCTTTGGAATACCACTTTTGAAACAACCCATCAAAATGGAAATTGCTTCTAAAACATGGAGCAATAAATATTGGTCAAGGCTCTCTGTAATTCAGAATGACTCAATATTTGAACACTAGTCAATTGAAATTGTCTGGCTCTTTTAGAAAAGGTTAATCATCTCCATTTTATAATACTGTTTGATTTCTATATTATTTAACTTTATATCTACATTTTACAAATTAAAATTCTCTTATTTTTCTGAAGCATGCTGGAGTATATATGAGACACAAAAGCAGGCCTACATCCAATATTAATCACTTGCATGGTGTGGAGATTTAAATGATACGTGGCTAAAAACATGTGAGGTACCTATGAAACCAGTCATGAAGGGGCTAAACAAAACTTTAAAACTTACAGTATAAACTATCTCTACCATGTTATATTTGAAAGGCTTAATGCCAGAGCTAAAATCCTTCTCTAGCCTCTTGCATTCTACATTTTCTTTCATTTCATATAGACTTTTTTTTTTTTCTTTTTTTGGTGCTAGCAATTGAACCCAAGGCCTTGTGGGTGGGACGCACATGCTCTGCCACTGAGCTGTGTTCCAGTCTTCTTGTCTTCGTCAGTTTCTGGGCTACTGTCTTGCTCTGCTTCTCCTCACAAATAATTGCTGGACTTTGTTCTTTTCTAGAAACATGAGTGGAAAATTCCTAGTGTTTCCTATTCTGTTCTTTGAAGGGAAGAGGATTCTGGAGATGTTGCCTCTGACTGCAGGTTCTCCTTTCTATTCTTCTTATCTCACCTGTGTGGTCTAAAAGCAGTGCCCTCACCTTGAGTCACAACTTACTAAGGAGCCCTTTCTAACTCTCCCTGCATTAAGTGTAAATTCGCCCTTACTTCTTAAACTATAAAACAACCTATTCTTATATTCCCTTCTTGCAAGGATATTTGTTTTTGATGTACTCGTAGACATACTTTAAACACATTTCCCACTTTTGACTTAATTCATGTATTCCAAATCCTCCTTATTCTCTAAAAAGGACAAAATCAAGGCTCATTTATGACCTTGATCATGATCTTATGAATAACCATTTTAGTTGCTGTTCTCTTCCATTATACCTGTAGCATTCAATATAACTTGCAATTCGATTATTTTCATTTTGTTTTTTATTTTATAAACAAGAATCTTATTTTATTCCTGAATTCCTATATGCTGACATACAGTTATTTCCAGAAGGTACTCCACTGATGATTGTGTGCCTGGTTCTTTTATATGAATTTCTTATATAAGCATATAGGAAAATGAAGACATTAGTTTTACAATATGTCCTTATAATGAAAGTAAATGAAATATACTTTTGGAGGATATGCTGAAATATTTTCTGACAAATTTCAGTAATGGCAACAAGCAAATTTAGGTAAAAACATATCATTAAAGATATATCGAACATTTACTTTGTGAAAATATAATAGGTGTATTATACAGTGATATAATATATAGTTATACAATGGTATGATAAAGGGACCAATACCTGGGTTTCTAAAGCCTTTCTACTCCTAACTTAGCTATAAGGGATAATGCATTTTGTAGCCTTTTATTAGTCATGATTGATTTTCCTGGCTCAAAATCTGTGAGGATTCTTATCCTTGATTTAACTCTATGTGGTATTATTCACTTTTTAATTTCAATTCTGAAAAATAATACTACTATTAAAAACAGATTATGAAAAACTAGTAATAGAATAAAAATATACTTCTGAATTTTAAGTTTGTATTAGTAGTCACAAAGGAAAACATTTTTATTCTAGGTAGACAGGTACTTAATCAAATGGTAAGCAGCATAAAATGCATTTTATTGCCTTTGTGACTAAATTCCCTAATCTGTACTCTTTCTTAAGCAGTAATGCTTTGATACAAAGTCAGTTGCACAGTCTCAGTTACCTCATTTTAGAGTGAAGTCTAGCACTCTGAAAAGGGAAAGATAAATTATTCTTTGGGGAGCAATGCAGTTTACTAAGCGGTGCGTAAGGTTGGGGGTCAGGTGACCTGACTCTGTTCAAATTGTCAAAGGCAAGTGTCAATCGACAGTTTTGTTCTGTTTTCCAAACTAGCACTCAGAGCCTGGTGGTTGAGCTTGCAGCTACTATTTCTACATAACCCCTTTGGAGAGTTTTGTTTGTCTTGCTAGCTAAGCCTGGCACTGGTGGAAAATGTTTAGACACTCAACCCTCAATTTCATCTCATCCCTGGGAAAAAATAATATAGGATACGCTTAGAGAACAGAGGAGAAGTTAGTGAATGCCTAAGACTTTAATGATTTTGATACCATTTTGTCTCTGTTTCACTTTAACTCTTCTGAATATCTTTGAAAATTATGATTTGAAACTTTTCTTATCGTTGTGATAATACTATTTCACTTAACCAAAAGATAGCTCTCTACAAGCATATCGCTGTGTGTGTTTGTGTGTGTGTGTGTGTGTGTGTGTGTGTGTGTTATATGAGAGAGAGAGAGACAGACAAAGGAATTGCATCATGACGTGGAATATGTGATTATTAAGCAATGATTGATGATTTTAAATTATAATAAATGTTTAAACATTATTCAACGCATGTATTCATATCCTCAAATCACACTTGGTTTTCCTGCTTGGAAAATACTTTTTGGTCCCATGACACACTTTGTCCTAATGATCTTTAGCTTTGGTGACATTTCTCCCATAAGTACACATACACTGCTACATCAGTGTAAGCATATGTGTGTATGTATCCATGATTTAAGAAAAGAAACATTACTACAAACCAAACCTAGCAAATGTGGTACAATGAAAATTGACTAAATTAGATTAGCAATAGTTGGTCTCAAAGACAAGTTGTAAGTATAAAATGAAGCAGAATTTCCAATGTAGTTCATAACCAGAACTATATGTGCACATGAGAGTGTATATAAGATAGTACTGCCCACTTTTGAAATTGCAACCTCTGTTTTACATAGCAATGAAACTTCAGGTGTGTTGTTATACTGCGCATGAAAGTGCCACTTTTAGAAGATTGTACTTGAAGGGTTTTTAAATAGCACTAGAAAGACTCTGCCATGCCACAGAAAAGCTTTTCCCTATGCTAAGTGTACATTTAATCAACATTATGGCAATTACAGCTCTACTAGAAGTCCTTCACCCTCTATTTTGTGGCAGGAACTTTGTCTAGGATAAAACTGTCACGAGTAGAGGTAATTTGAAATTCTTCCTCCTTTTATTTATGTCAGGACAAAACCGTGTGTGTATGTGGGAGGGTGCTTACTTATCTTTTTGTAATTGAAGGAATCTATTCTAAACTTTAAAGATAACCTGTAGAATTTCTACCAGCTATAAGTGACGCTGTTTCTCAATCATTGCTTTTAATACTTCCCTTGAATATACTGAGACATTTTTATTCAGTTTACTGCCAAATTGAAGAAGCCCAAACTGGAGGACTCTCCCCCCATTTTTTTTTTGTTTGCCCTTTATAGGTTACATATGTGTATTTTTTTTCTCCAAAACTACTTTAAAAGAAAGCGTTATTTTCTTCATGTTTTCCATAGTAGTTTATACCAGCTCTACAAACCTGTTGCTGGGAAAGTGAAGTTCTCTTTCAATAATCACAATGAAAACCCAGATTGTACATGTGCCCAGTTACCCCTCCAGTGGTATCGTGCTTCATGTCTCAGGGAAACGTATTTAAAGAGCTCAGATATACAAATGAAACCATTCTTTCTCTTGCTTCAGATTGTGATACTGATAGATCATTAATATTGACCTGGAAGAAGGCAGGCTCAGCCTTCCAACTGATGAGCTGTGAAAACTAGCATAACCTTAATTTAAAATCATGGGAGGTAGTAGTTCCTCTGAACTCCACGCAGATCCTGTCACTATTGAAGTCATGGTATTGGTCCATGGTTTTAGCACCTGTGCTATAGAAGGAGACTTCAAAACCTGTACTTTATACAGAAGGTGTTGTCAAAGAAAGCAATTGATCTCAAAATGCTTCTGCTCTGAGAGATTATTAAAGAAACTGGAAAAACTGGCTTAGAAATAGAAAAACCTCAGGGAAGACATGGCAGCAGTTTATCTTTATTTGAAGAGCTGTTTACAAATTAGAAAATTGGTGTGTGGTTCTGTCCTCATCAAAGGAGAATGGAGTGAGGAGTATAAATTAATTTGGAAAATATCTGTATTTATTACACTCAGCTGAAAGGCTAACAAATTGGGTTGAGACAGAATTTAGTAAGGAAATGAAACTCTTAGAAGTTCCATGGTGCTGGGCATGGTGGTGCACACCTGTAATCCTAGCACTCAGGAGGCTGAGGCAGGAAGATTGCTGTGAATTCAAAGCCAGCCTGCATTTCATGGTGAGAACTTGTCTCAAAAAACAAAAGAGGTGCTGCTGAGAGGGAGCATAATGTTTGTAATCATACATAGACCTGTCCTTCAAGAAGCCTGCAGTTCAATAATGGCAATAAGGATTTTCATAGTTCTTGTAAGAAGTAGAAAATAATGTTTTTTATTAAGTTTTACTGGTAAAGCCCCATGAGAGGCAGAAGAGAAGGAGACGACTTGGAGTAAACACCTGCCACTCCCTCCTAGAGCTGTAGTTGGGATCAAGCACCTAATAAATTGATTGTTTGCTTGTTAGAAAATACAGAGAACTGTGCTAGGGAAAAGAAAAAAGAACTGAGATCTACCTCTGGGGCTTAGGCTTGTTACCTAACTTCTTGGACTCTTTCCTCACTGAGGAAAAGAAAATCATAGTACCTGTTATGATTAAATAATAGAATGATTGTTAGGATCGTTTTTGTAGAAAAGCTTTGAAAACTCAAAAAGCTATGCAAATGTTTGGGATTTCTGTGGTTTAAAATTCCATCTAGTTTGCTTTTGATAGGTTTAGGCAGACCGAAGGCTGATCTTTTCTTGACTTTTAATAGTACCCTCTTCGAGTCTGCATAATATTTTAAGAGCACAGTGCCAGACTTATGTTTATAAGTCTCTGAAGTGTGTGTGTGTGTGTGTGTGTGTGTGAAGGAAAAACACATTTATACACATACTTACACACACAGATATTTCTGGTTAGTGGCGATTTATCATTGATTTTTAACATTGGAAAAACACAGAGACTGGTATTCTTTGAAATCCCACAGAGATAAGTTGATGGAATAATATAGAAAAATAATATTACAAGTGACTCTAAAGTCATATGGTCAGTATAAAGTATTAGTGAAAGGAGTTGAAAATCTTTAATAAAAAATTAGCTAGACCATAAAAGCAGCAGAAGATTGTTCATTAAAACATATTCTCCAGGTCTGCCATAACTCCCTGCCCTTCTAATTCAGTGGCTCTCAACCTTGGCTACATTATTAGAATTATCTAGGGAGCTTTAAAGAGCCCAGGTTGCACCCCCTAACCCATTAGTTCAGAACCTCTTGGGGGTGAGAACCAGTTACCGGTATTTTTTAAAGCTCCCCAGGACAGTTCCAATGGGCACCTACTTTGAGATCTACTTCTCTGTATCTATTTGTAGTACCATATTGGATTTATAAACTGTTATGCTGTTTTTGACTTCTTTCTCTCTTTTCTCTCTATTTAATCTTAACAAGTTCTGCAGCTCCTTCCATAGCTATATTCATTTTCCTCTTACCATTCCCAGACACACAAGCCAACCCAAGATTTTATAACTTAATATCTAATTTTCTTCTTCCAGTTCCTCCTAACTGGAATTACTAGACACTTAAAAAACCACAGTTCTTCAAGCACTTGTTTTGACATTTCATTTACAAAGCTATATGGTTTTGGAATCTTAGAATTCAAGGATTCTGTATAATTAATCTTTATTTTAAAAAAACTGAGCCTCTATTGCTTGTGTTTCATGTTGCAACACTACAGTTTCAAGGAATCAGGAAGAAGAGTTGTTTTAAAATGCGATTTCCCTGTAATCCAGAGCTTCTGCAGAGGAGAATTTGGGACATGGGCTGCAGAGAAAGCGGGGAAAAGCATTGAACAAGAAGCATATACTGACTTTCTTCTCCCCTCTCCCAGAGCAAATCCGTTAAGATTTTTAAAATATATTTGGGTTGTGCTTAGATTTCATTAGAACAGAGAAGAATCTCACAGCTGTAAGAAAAAAGAAAACTTTGAAAACATCTAGTGGCTAATCCTCTTATTTCACAAGGGAGGAAACTAAACTTCAAAGAGGTTAAGTGACTCATCCAAAGTCATACAGCTTCCCAGCACTCGGGAGGCTGAGGTAGGAGGAGCGTTGTGAGTTCCAGGCCGGCTTGGGCTACCACGTGAGCGCAAGGCTGGCCTGAGCTACACAGTGCAACCCTGCCTCAAAAAACCAGGGCTGGGAGTTTGGCTCAGCGGCTTATGCACCTGCCTAACAGGTACGAGGTTGTGAGTTCAATCCCTGGTGCCACCAAAAAAACAAAACAAAACAAAACAAAACAAAACAAAAAAAACCCAAAACCAAAAAAAAAAAAAATCATACAGTTAACATGTGCCCTTTGTTCCTGCTAGCATGATCTCTCCCCTGTCCCTGAAAAGGAAGAAGAAATGTCATGCCAGCACTCCACACATGGTCTTATACATACAGGTGTTTGGCAAATATTTGTCGAATGAACACTTGAATGCTGGATCATACTTTTCTGTTTCTTTTCGGATTTTTACTGGTAACAAGAATACCTTAAAACAAAACAGAAAACTCCTCTTATAAAAGCAACTCTTCAATGCATGTCTCATTCTGCTTCTGCTTGGAGACCTTCTCTATACCCACGACTGTAAAGGTAACTTATTTGATTATATTTAAAATCTCCTCAGACTGTCCTGTCCTGTTTTCTGAACACATCTCTTCTGTGTAACAGGATTGTATGTCTGTTCCTTGAATTGTGCGACCCTTTCTGCCTCGATCTTTGTCCCTTTCGACTTAGACAATCCTTAATAAATGCTCAAGTAGGATGACTGAATTGCCCTGCAGCAACAGCTGAGTTTTTATGCTTCTGCTAATAGTAATTAAAGCATGCCAGAATCAAATATCCCAAAATTTGAAGTTTGAATTTTTATTCAGTAGAAGAAATGCTCTTTTGTTAAAGAATTAAACAAATGGAACTTTCCTAGCCCCTGAATTCCTTTCCCATTAAAATAAACTTGCATTCTTTTCATTTCAACCTTTTTTTTTTTAAGTGAATGGTTGCAACAGGAAAAGAAAGTAGATTAAATAATTTGGTGTCTGCCAGAATTTTTTTCCCCCGAGGTTGCTCAGTATTGGCCGTCTCGGTCACTTAGAGTATGAGCCCCAAAAAGCAAGGCCAAACTGCAGCTTTGTGGGAGAAACACTTGGGAAATGTCTAGTCCAGTGCGAGCCAACTCACATTTGCCTTCCTTGTTCAAAGCCGTATTTCCTGGCTGGACCAATTAGAATTTCCCTTTGAAGGAAAAAGAGTGGCTCTGGATTGGTTTCAGAGTCTTTTGTTCACAGCAGTCATTCTAGCATTCTCCATGGAGTTCTTCGTACACCAAGAAAAAAAGTCATGCTATCATTTTCCCTGGAAAAGGATTTAAGTATTATATTGTCCCTTAAAATGTGTACTTTGATGAACTTCCCAGTGCATATCCATCTTCTCCCTTACATGTAAGATGCTGCATGTGAGCAACCAGAGGTTTGAGAACATCCGTATTTTGCTCTTCATCCTGTTTCTAAATCATGTCAGGCTTGAAGCTGTCTTCAAACCTGTATTCTTTTAATTTGTGTGTGTTCCTCTTGTAATAAGTCCTATCTTTCAAAATTAAGTGTGTGTACAAATGGTGAAAACTAGAGAAAGAAGTTATGGTGTCATACAGAGCCTGTTTCACACTCAGTGAAGCAAGGAGTTTGTACCACATAATACCCACATTCTCGTCTATATACTAAGATGGTATGACAAGGCACTGAGGTGTTTAAAAAACTCAGTGTCATTCATAGAAGTGTCTTTGCAGTCTTTCACACACATTTATGTACCTCTTAGTTCAAAAACTACTTTTTGACTCCCTCAAAGAAGCAATAATATACATAGGAAAATAGAGTTAGTGTTAGATTTGAATTTGGATTCTAAAACTTAACTGATATATGAATGTGGCTAATTTTATGAAGTATAAAGTGATTGCAACAGCCCTGTTGATTAAGGTCACTGTGAGAAATATAGAGTAGTAGAGATCTTAATGCAGTGCCTACCACATGACATATTTTCTTACTATTATAGCGTGTTCCATTTCAGGCAGCCTGGTAAGAAAACTGGAAGTAATAAAAGTGTGGTTCCTACTGTTAGTGAGCTCGGAGTTGAGGGTGGGGAGGACATGCACAGGTATACCTACCTTTACTATATAGTAGAATAACACATGATTGGCTGTGGGAGCTTGGAAGGGCATCTAAACCTGGGAAGGGATGAGTTGGGGACAACACTGAATGGTGATAATGTATTTGAATTTTGAAAAATATATTAGTAGTTGCCAAGTGATGGGATGTAGGGTAACAGAGAAACAACATGTGTGCAGGGTCATAGAAGCATGAAGGTCAATGGAATCATCTAGGAAGCTACTGTGTATGCTTGCAGTGTGAAGAGCTATGGGGCAAAGAAGTCGAGTCCGGGTCATGTTAGGCTCCCCTCTGGCCTCTTCTCCACCTTTTGCTAGAGAAAATGAACACCACTCAAGAATGGAGTCCTGAGATACTGGATAGTTGGTAGGCATCCAAAAGTAGTGAGCAAGCAACGTGGAAAGTCCACAAATATATATACATATATATGTAATATAATAGATGCACTTAATTAGTAAATATATATCTTAAATATGCTATATAGCCACATAACAAGAGCCTCAAAAGAAGAAGACTTCCATCAGAGGATTAAAGTGAAATGATCTTGAAAAATAGGTAGAGGGACAAAAGGAATCAGATGACGTATTAGTAGTAGTTTTTTTTTTTTTTTTTGCGGCACCCTGAATTGAACTCACAACCTCACGCCTGACAGACAGGCGCTTAAGCCACTGAGCCAAACTCCTGGCCCAGATGACGTATTAAAGGAGACTCCTGAACCTGAATTTTGGTGATATCCTATTAAGTTTCGTGGGTATACTCAGTACTGTCTTACTATTTTAATGCTTACAGTTTGAGTTATGTCTTAGAGGGTAGAACCTTTTAGAAAAGTGCTTTTGAAACTTTAGGAACTAATTCACTCTGGAAAAACATGCTTCAGATGAAACGGAGGGCAGTGTATTATAATGAAATCATTAAACATTATACCTTAGGCCTGGGATATAAAATCTGGAATTGACTCTTCTGCCAACAGACTTACTTTTGGTAAGTGCTGAGCCTCAGACTCTTCATGTGTCATATGAAGACCATGCTCCAGACAAGGTAGGAATTTATTCAAATTCTTAAATTCTCTTATTGAAAGTTTCTAAAGTGTACATTTCGTTTAAATAAAAAAGCAAGTTGGAATATTCAGCAAATGTAAAAATCGAGGCAGATTAGAGAGTGGACAAATAGGATTTTGTTGTAAAGGACACAGTTTGACAAACAGAAGCAAAGAGACATTTTAAGAGGAGTGGAGAAATAATACTCTTAAATTATGTTCAGTGAAAGCAAGGAACCAAGGACAATTGAGCTTTTTTTTTTTTTTTTTTTTTTTTTT
>RJWM01000111.1:201748-274530 GCA_004363535.1 Dasyprocta punctata | reverse complement strand
CTTTAAAAAAATAAAAGCCACAAGTTTGTTCAAATAGCATGTATCTGAGATTCTTTATACATAGCTCTTAGACTATATTCAAAAACCAATAGCCACTTTTTATAACAGGTAAGGATCACAGAGATATACAATGTTTTATAAATGTTCAAAATCAATATATGAGAATATTGTAAGAGTCATTCCCTTACCATTTGCAGTGGTATAAAATAACACAAATTATTAAGTAGCCACAGACTAATCTTTGAAGAACAAATTATTCCCGATAAATTCAATTTTATTTATGACAAAATGACAAGCCGCATGTTGGGTGTGTGAGGAAAGGTAGATATATAAAGGAAAAGCAAAAGGTACCTCAAATTTCGTATCATGTCCTCAGTGAACTAGACATGAAATCGAAGCTAGCTGTTTGTGATAATATTTCCCTGATTCCACCAACTTAGAAGTTGAGGCAGGAAGATGGCAAGTTTAGTCAGTCTACGAACTTGCAAGATCCTGTCTCAAAATTAAATTTCTAAAGGACTGAGGATATAGCTCAGTGGCAGAGCACCTGCCTAGCATGTGGCAGGGCTCTGGGTTCAGCCCCCAAAACTGAAAAAAAAAATTGTTGAGGCTATTGAGTCAGTTCTTAGTCTCTTGGAGTGACTAGCACAGTGATGGTAGTGAATCGTGATCTGCTTGTGGGTAGGAGAATATCCCAAGGATAACTTTCTTGTTCTAGGCTGACTTGTATTGTATGTAAAAGTAGCTGTCAAGATATGCCCACTAGGCTTTTTGGTGAAACATCATCTCTTTGATCTTAGTCTTACTCTTAATTCCTCCAGCATTAGCTGCTCAGTCATAAATGTGTTCAACCACAATAATTCTAATTAAGTGTCAGTTGACAAGGACATGTATGACGCTCTTATCATTTGAAGGAGCTTAAGAAGACTTGGCAAATTAAATCATATTGGTATTTTGGATAGGGTTCTGGAACAGAAAAGGAGCATGGGATAAAAACTAAGGAAATATAAATAAAATTAAAGTATCAGTTGGTCATGATGTATCAAAATTGGTTCATTTTAGTGACAAATGCACCATACTAAACTAATGTGAGAGGCTAATAATACAGGAAAATGCCCCTGACATATACAGAAACTTTATCCTATCTTTGCAACTTTTCTCTAAAGCTAAAACTTCTAAAAATGTCAGCCACTTTCCACCCTGTTTGCTCCCACAGAGTAACAACCACCATTGCCTTATTCAGTACATGCTAGGAAGATGAGGGCTGTACAAAAGAGCAGTAAAACTGAAAGTGATGAAAATGTCTAAATGAATTAAATTGATCGTCTTAACAAAGAGAATAGTGGTGACAGGGGCTTGAAAATTCTTTACAGTTGCATAACAGTCTTTCCACAAGTAATGTCACTGAATAGAAGACAAAAAGGTTCATGGGGGGTTGATTTAAATTTGAAGGTGAATATAGTTTCTGTAGAATACGTTTTTAAGTAAAAGTTTAATATCAATGACCTGATGAAAATAAAGGCAAATGAGATATTTTCAAAGGATGATATCTCCTGTTGTTCAGTACACTAACCACTAGCCACATGTGACTATTTAATTTTAAACTTTACTAAAAAATATAAAGAATCTCATCCTTGTTTACATTAACCACATTTGAAATGCCCATCAGCCACATGTTACTGGTCACTACCATATTGACAGAACAGATACAGAGCATGTCCATCACACAGAACTCTGAATTAATGTCAGTGAAGGTATTAGTAATTTGGTGTAAAATTATTCATATTTAAATTTAGATATTATTGCTTACCTATTTGCATGGCTTGTATGGGAATCCCTGGAAATCCAAAGAAAACTGAAATATAAGGGTTTTTTCTTTTACATCTTTTATTTTCAATTCCATGCAGGGAATAAATAAACCGTTTCATCTTTCTGGTAGATAAGATACTTGAAGAGCCATACTCATTCTGCAAACATAATGCTTCACGTTTTTCTTGAGACAGACTGCTTTGACTTAAAGCAGAGTTGCAGGACTCAACAAGAATATCATTGCTATCAACAAAGGTTAGCACATATGTGGAGTGAGTGACACTGTAAGAATTTGAAAGCCATCTCCCCCTCCTTCCATTAAAATGTATTCTGCATTGGTCATGTGCATGTTATGAGACACAGTCTTTGTAAATACTTTCTTGCATAAATATTTTGATTATAAATTCTTCTTTTATATTATATCCTATGGAATTTCCCTTTCTGAATATCTTCTAACAGGATATTGATGGATATCTTGGATAGTTCTCAGTAAAAGCGTGACTTCAAATATTGGTCAACTATGTTTCAAACTAACAAATGAATATGACCATCTGTGTAAACAAAATTGAGTATTTTATAAAGTAAATTTCACAGTGGAACTGATACTTGTCAACTTCAAAATGGAAATGGAAATAATTTTCAGATTTCTTTAGTTGATACCAAAAAACACAGTAATTTCTTTCTTTAAACATATTCTGGGCACATATTGTGATTTTTGTCTAAATATTTTGTATAGTTGGATATAGAGAGATCTTTCTCAAATGGGAAGGGGTTCAAGAGATGGGCAGAGGGGCCACAAGGGGCATAGAAGGGGAAGAAAAAAGGAATTAAATGTGTTATGTCCATGTACCAACTTCACAAGGAATGTAAACATTATGTACTGCAACATGTACTAGTAATTTTTTAAAAAAAAACTTACAGACTGCAATGGACTGACACATCTCTGTATATTCTTATAATTTATGAGAACTTTTAAAAATGTTTTCATTTTATTTATAAAACAAATATTTTATAGGAATAAGTAAAAGGATTTTTTTTATTTTGAAATTTTTCTAGCTGAAAACATTTTTATAGAACAAACCATCAAATTTTTTATCCATCTGCGCAGTGAGTCTATAGTAGTTTCAAAATAATTTTTCCAATGAAAATGAGTTAATGAGTTACTCAAATTTAAGAAACTTTATATACAGAATTTAAGCAAAAAATTGTGAAATACTTACCAATTCTCCAGGTACTATATTTGTTTTATTGAGACCTTTTTCTGAGAAGATTCTTGAGTGAACTTTTAAAAATATCTTATATATACCAAAGTGCATAGCCTGTGAAAGTATGTTTGGAATCTAAACTCTCTTTGAGTTCAGATTCAAAGAAACAAAGATGGAGGTGATCTTAAAATGAGTATCTCCCATTCATCTTGGGTTCTTCTACACAAAAGTACAGTGTTTCTACCCAATTGAGAGACAGAGGCTGACCTTCGTGAACAACAAAACAAAGCAGAAATAGCAAAAGATGTTAAAACACAAGAACTGGCAAATAGGAAAACAATGACATTAGAAACACAGGGTTTTGAGCACGCAAATGTATAGATACCTGGATGACTGAGCTCTAAGTCTGAGTTTGTTGGTGGTTCTCAAGCCTTAGCATCTCCGAAAAGACTCCTTAAATTACAGATGATCAGGCCCTACTCCTGCACTGAATTCCTGGTTCAGTGGGTCTCTAGGATTTGCATTCCTGGCTAAGTAGAACTCCTGTTGAGTTCTAGAATTTGTATTTCAGATTGCCCTGTGATACTGTGACTGTTCCACTAGGGACTATACTGTGAGAACCCCTAGTCTGTGATTTCTCAGTTGTAAAAAGAACTTACAGCTCATTCCTGTATATGTGATGTTACTATTTCCAGATTATTACTGTTCCTTCAGTGAGAAACCTGTGTGTTAGATATTTCAAAACAATATGAACCACAGACACACTGTCTCCATTCAGACAGAGCAATTGGAAGTAAGCAACATGGAAGATGTGGCAAGAAAGGAGAAACTGGGTTTTACTTAGGCCTTGTTATATCCATTTCTATTAATATTAGCCCAAATCTTTTGGATTTATAAGAAGAGAGTATGTTAACCCAAATATAGCCTGAAAAATTAATTACCTTGATTTGATATAATTTTCTCAGATTTAATGTGAAACACTTTCATAAAGTCTTGAAGGTGAACATGTATTACAGTTATTCCTGAAGGGTCATTCAGAATCTGCTATAGATCCATCAGGATTAGTGGATTCTCACCAATGTTATACTTCTCAGAAAGCTATTTAAATACTAAATGCCTCACCTTTTCTGTCTATGAAGAAAAAAAGGTTATCGTACTCTAATTTTTTGTCAAAAATGCTCTAAAGAACAACTATACATAGAGATCATGAGACTGTGTAAGAAGCATTAAAGATACAAAGAGCTACATGATGGTTTTCTGAGATTTAATGTCCTATAGAGTTCCTCACTCCTACTTCAAATTCTGCTTATATAAAAATTACAAATTGTTCAACTTTGTGTGACTTTTCAACAAATTACACTGGGGCCCCAAAGTCATTTCAGTTTCGTAGAACTGAACAGTTTTTTTATGTGAGCCTAGGCTTAGGTTAAATTTGCCACTTGAATATCACTGTGTTTTCTTAAGGATAGTTAATATAACTGGCAATCTTAGTACAAGACTCAAACAACTCTAGACTAGAATTATCTCTGTCCACATTTTTCCCTATATAAATTCTATAGACTGCGAATCCCAGCAGTAGCATTTCTAGAAACTTACAATAATGGAGAAGTCATGAAATAGGTTACTACCTCCGTAATACAGCTCTACATTAAAACAACTCAAGTCATTTGTGTTTAAAAAAAAAACCTAAGAAAAATAATATATATAGCTGGTACAAACCATAAATATGGAAAGCTCCTCCCTCCCACCTGCCTACAAAGTTACTGAATTTGAGTTAGAATTAAATTCAGTAATCTTTTAGAGCACTTCCTATTACATGTGCAATATAAAGTAAGGCAGGTATAGAGACGGAAATAAATAGGCCTAGATTCCAGTTTCACGCTTATTAGGTACATTTTTCTATTCATTATGTAATAACATCAAGTACCTCCTGCGTGCCAGGAGATAGCAATGATAAGAATTATACTCAGTGAGTACATTAAATGTTACCTATGTAGCAGATACTGTTGATCACATTACAGGCATTACTGCATTTGAGTATCCAATGTTTTGTAAGATGACAGGTAACAGATGAGGGGTGTGAAACTGAGATTCAGATATGGTCACAACTTTTTCATGACTACTTCCAAGAAAATTGCTGGCATTATGAACTCGTGTTCACAGCCAGGTTTATTTGGCTCCAAATACTAATCTCTTAACTACTATGCTGCATTGCCAGTACACTGCAAGACAACGAAGACATGCAAGATAATAAAGACATGTAAGACAATGAATATACAGTCTACAAAAAAAGCAAGGCACCATTCATCTATAAAGACCACATAGCTTCTGGTTCCTCTTGCAAGCTGAAGTGGGTGTGGGTTTGTGACCAGCTCTTAGTAGATCCCAGGCAATTAAAAGACTTAATGAAACTAGTACAGGTAATTGACAGTGTAATTTTTGTGTCTTTTTTTTTTTTTTTTACCTTGAGAAATGTGTGGTAATCTTGGACCATTCACTGAACCTGAACTCACACATTGAAATCTTCCTGGTAAGGCACCATCTAAGATAAAAAGAAGACAGGAAATGTGGGCTGTGTTTATATTCGTGGTATAAAATTTGTCCTTGTCCAAAAGAGAATCAACTGTCAGATTCAACTTAACCAGAGAAAACCATAGAAATGAAGTCTGTTTCTATTGCTTTCTTCCTTCAGGGACTCAGTGTCTCATAACAAGTTCATTTCCATTTGAAGAAATCCTTAAGCGAATCCCACATCCCAAGGAGGATGTTTATTTACACATTGCAGGTTTATTCCTTGGTTCCACATTTCGGGGCAAGTTAATTCTAAACCTTCTCTGCACTGCATTTCTTATAACTAAGGAACTTCTTTTTATTTTGAAAATATTTCTCTATCTTGAGTTGCTTAGTTTCTGTCCTCACACAAGTACTTGTATTTTCCCATTAGAAATTCTGAATAGATGTACATAGGCATTATAAATATATCATTAATGTAGAACATAGCATTGTGGCCCACTGTTACATTTGTATCTCTCTTTCCTCTTCGGGAACATATAGAATTGACACTTTAAAAAATTAAGGTAAAATAAATGGTATATTCAAAGAAATATACAAAATGACCTTGAATGAATGAACATATAAAAATTGTAGATCCCCAAAACTGTGTGGTTGGTGCCAAGAAGGACTAAACTCAGAACTGCACCACTTATGCAAATAATGCAATTATCTACTCTTTGAACTGTGAAACATTTTAAACTTTTATACATCATCATTGCTGGTTATTGTTGTTAATGTTTTGTTTAACTGTCTGGTAGAAACCTAGAAATAAAACAATGACTCTGACACTTATTCTCAAAGATTTTTCCATGAACTCCCATAAGGTAATCTATGAATTCCCCCTCAATATTCTTTAAATGTGGCTTCCAAAATGTCTCAGACGCTCTACTAAGTCTTTTTAGGAGCTTCCAGTCTATTGGAGGGGACCCAGAATGGACAGTTTCAAATATAATCAAGGCATTAAATCTTTCTCATAGATTCTATTTTCTTTTTAAATTTATTTTAAATGGTACATACAGATATACAAAAGTTTACATATCAATGGAATACTATATAATGTGTTTTTTTGTGTGTATGGTACTGGGGGTTGAATTCAGGGCCTTTATACTGAGCTGTATCCCTAAAACAGTTTTATTTTTTGTCTTGAGAAAAAGGTCTTGCCGAATTAAGTTTCCCAGGGCAGAAGTAAATTTGTGGTCCTGCTGTCTCAACCTCCCAAAGTGCTACAGGCATGTATCTCCCAGCACACCCAGCTCCCCTACAGTTTCTTAATAAGAGTACTTCATCCTTTATACCCCAGACTCATCCTTTAGCTTCATAGTTTTTTGAAGGTTATCAAAGATTCATAGATATGCAAGATTTGTATAATAAAACTTAGCAAGCAAATCAAGAATTCTCCTAACAAAACCAGTTAAGTAGAATTTTTTTTAAATGCGACATTAAAACCATTGAAATAACTTCAGTTACCTCATTGTCAAATAATTTTTCTAATTCTACTTTATGATTGAAGAATAAGGAGAAAAAAGAGCGAGAGAGATGATTTTGACCTGGGAACTAACATAATAGATCTTAAGGAATTTCAAAGTAGAACAATTATCTCAGCAACAGGGATGATTTGGCATCCCTTTGTTAGCCATTTATGACACATGTGTAAGACTTTGACATTAATTTAGAAACTGGCATTTCTAGAGTCTTGCCATATTGCCAGGATATTTCTGTCTCAATAATATATTGATTATATTATTGTAATGAGTTAGCCAGTGACTCACAGAGCTACAAAGAAATTATACTAAATTTTTCTGCAGGAAGTAATGATGAAAACTTCAGAATTATTATATGCATGTTTCATATCCCTGTCATGTTAATACTCACCTATTTGGTGAATTGATTATCAGTCGCTACCTTTTTTTTTTTTTTTTTTTGATACCAGGGATCAAACTGACAACCTCGTGTTTGTCAGGCAGGCAGTGTGCCTCTGAGCTATATCCCCGGTCCCAACCCCTGCTTTTTACTGTGAGTCAGAGCAGTGACTAATTCTTCGGCGTTATACACTATGCAACACATTTATGGGCAATCAGAATATAGCAAAAATCCTTCCCAGTTACAAGAACTGTAAGAACACTCAGGTAAGTGCATTTTTGATTTTTAGTTACTTTTCTGAAAATGGTTACAAGTGCTTAGTTTTGAAACAGCAGGATCAGTTTTTCCACTTACCCTTTTAGTTACTAATATGTTGACCTATTACAGGTAAGTGAGAAGTAGCTGTGTAAATGACTGTACATCTACCAATTTTTCCTTAAATCATAAGGGAGTCTTTAGGGCAGTTTGTTTCAAGATCTAGCTATGTAGATCCCTGAGTTCTGAGTTTAAATGTCTCCCACATTAAATGCCTGTTTTGGATGTATTTCATGGTCATGAGTCCCTCTTTTTAATAAGTTGTTTTGTGCTTGTCTGTAGCATGTAGCACATCTGATGATAGTGCTCTGTGTCTTACTAGAAGCTTCCAATATGCGTAGTCTTTTCAAGCTCCTTAAATGGTTAGTATGCTATGAAGGTTGATTCCCTTTTATCTGCACTTTTTTTTCCTGCTGTCACCTATTCATAACCTTCCACTCCCCAACCGTGTTACACATGGGATTTCTGCCAGTTGCCAGGGTTTAGGAAAATGGATGATGGCAGCTAGCAGAATTTACATGCCACACCCACAGCACTCACAGAGAGTGGGCGTGTTGCATCCTAGACAATCACAAGCTGGCGCACTATCTTGTAAAGTACTGTTTGCCAAGTCATGCCAGCTGGCTATGCAGTGTGACTCATCATATTATATAGTAGTTCCTATTCCATGCTCATCTTGATGCTATGGTTGGTTGAGTGTTGTTGATAAAGTAATCACATTCCTAAAATAAACTCATTGCTTTCTTTAAAGAGAATCCTCCAAAAATTAACAGAGCTCCACAGCCTTGTCAAAAAACAAAAGTCTCTCGTTGCCAAATCTGTTTTACCATAGTGTGTATGTATGTCAGAAGAGGCACTTTGGATCATGTGTTTAGTGTATTTTGAGGAAGCTATTAAGTGACTGGACAAATTTAATTCATTAAAAAATAAATAAGGATGGTGGCTGACCTTAAAAATTGGGCTTTTAAAAGTTTATCAATAAGCTAATAAGAAGAGGGAAAGCGAACTGTAAAATAAAATACAATTGTGAAGCAATGTAAGTAAAAATGGACAGACCTGGTCTTAGAAACCTGTGTTCAGGTAGAATTGTATATTTTTTATTTGATGACACTATTGTGCTATATACTTACCAGGCACTCCAAATGCCACTTAGTACTTGTTTTTATATTCTAGGAATTTTGTTTGTTTGTTTGTTTGTTTGTTTTCTCTATGTGAACGCTCGCATACTGTCATTCCAACCCAAGTTGCCAGCCACATTATGTGCTGCAATATTAACACTGCATCACTTTAGTATTTGACATAATGCTTTGTGGCAGCTAAAATTTAAAACAGATCACATTTATTTTAATATCATTATAAAATTATCGTGGTGCACCCAAGCAGATCACTCTAGTTTTGCTAACGCTGAGCTTGCTGTCCATCAGAATTACCTTTCGGATATCTTTTTCTATATTACAAAAGAACACAAACCTTTTGTTATTCATTCCTGTTTCTTGCTTAAATATTCCATGGATGTACAAAATTTTTAAGTATCTTTTGCTCCATGTAAGCCTGAGGATCAACACTTCTGGGTACATTAGTAGGTTATGAGTGAGAGTTCAAGTTAATTTGAATTCAAGTTAATTTGAATTCAACTTAAATCATACATGTTGATATTTTAAGAATACCCATTTGTAATCATGGAAGCTCTCAGGAATTAGAAGATAATAAAAACATTTTTGACACAAGAAAATAGAGGTAAATGTCTTGATTTGTATTAGTTCAATTTCTTTGGGAATTTACTCAGCAGTTTATGACTTGTGATGTCTTTGTCATCTCTTTGAAGAAAGCCACAATAGCAATTTAAGATACAGAATTTATAAAAGGAAGTAGTTTTATTCAGCTTTGCTATGATTGATGGTTTGACTATAGAATGTGCCATTTCACTTTTACCTTTATAGATTGCAAAATGGATTTTGTTTTGTTTGGTTTGTTGGGTTAGTTTGGTTTGGTTTACTTTTTTTGTAAACAGGGTCTCCCTATGTAGTTCAGGCTAGTCCTATACTCACTATGTGGCCAGGCTTGTCTTGAACTTGCAGTGATCCTCCTGCCTCAGCCTCCCAAGTGCTGGGATTACTGGTGTGTGCCACCACACCTGGCCATAAAATGACTTTTCTTCCCAATCTATAAATATAGCATTTAGAGCTTATTTAGACAATACATACAAAGACAATACACACAAAATCAATTACATATTTGTTATTTGAGTATTAAGAAATAGATGTCCTTATAAGGATAGATGGATATCCTTATTGGTTTTAAAAGCCGAAGTGATTGTTTAGTTGTTAATAGGTTTTTGGATTCACAAAAAATGTACTCGGTATTTTGAGTGATTTTTGATCAGCAATTATTTCAGTTGAGCAAATATAGAGAAATAAAAGAAATGATTAAATTGATTAACACTCAAACAGTATGAGCATGGAACTAGATAAAATGGGTTGAGAGTGAAACTAGATGTGTAGGTCAGGGATCGAAACCACCAAAAGCAAATATACAAGCCAGATGTATGTTCTTCGTTGTCATATGCTATATGTATATATATATATATATATATATATATATATATATATATGGTTTATATTCTCCTTTTGGTAACTATGCTGCTATGAAATTCTCCCTGAATATCTATTGTGCATTTTGGATCTATTATTCTTTCAGTTTTTTTTGTTATTACTTATTTTTTACACTAGGGAGACAATATGATATTTATAAATGTGAATCTGATTTGTTGCACTTATAAGTATAGTCTCAAGTTGCCTCCATTTACCTATAAAAGCCTCAAGATTATCCTTTTTATAGCTGAGTAATATTCCATTGTATAAAAATACCACCTTTTTGTATCCTTTCTGTGCTCAGTTTTTTTTTTTTGAATTCTGTATTATCTATATCCTTCATTCTGTTTTGCTTTTTTAAAATAAAAAAAAAAAGTAAAAAAATATTTCTCCTGAAATCCATCGAAAATCTCTTCTAGGTTTTGCCTATTTTAGGCTTTGCTTTAACTAGAAATAGTTTTACTGTTATTACTATTATTATTATTACTTTGTAATTTTGTTTCATTATTATTTTATTTATTGGTAGTACTGGAGATCGAACACAGGGAACACTGAGCTACATCCCCAGGTCTTTTTTAAATTTTATTTTGAGATGGGATCTCACTAAGTTGCCCATGCGGGGCTCAAACTGAGAATCTTCCTTCCTCAGGTTCCCAAATAACTGGAGTTATAGACATATGTTGATCACACCTCACTTCTTTTCATGATTTCATATAAAGAAGTGAGATTCAGTTCAAATCAGGCTTTCTTTCCTAACTTAATTTTTAGAGTAGTCCTCCAGCTCACAATGTCCTGAGTGAAACAAATTGAATCTTACCTGAGCTTGTAGCAAATTTGAACAAAACTGACCACTGCCTTCTTCATGGACTTGGTCCTGTTGGTTCTATTACTCTGCTGACTTTGAGCTCTTGATATATATATATAAATTTTTTTAAATAACCTCATTCATCTAAGTATCCTTCGCGGATTCTCCTTCGGTTTGAACTCTGCGTGTTAAAGAGTATCTCCCAGGTTTTTGTCCTCCTTACTGCATACTTTCTCAGGATACTTTCACCCAACTTTTTTGCAGTCTATTTATTGGCATGCTGATGTCTCTGAAGTGTTTCTCTCTGGTCATGATGCCCTTTAAGCCACCAGATTCTTCCGTCTAACTGCCTACTTGACACTCTCCTTAGATGTCCTGTAGGTATCTACAAATTGAAGAGACCAAATGAATAACTTATTCTTTTCTTTCATTAACTTGCTCCTCTCCCAGACTTGAGTACATAGCAATACTATCTACTTGCTGCTGGAACCAAAACTCCCTGAGCTGTTCTTGATTATACCTCCTGTCTCAGAGCCACAGCTAATTCATCAGAGCAGCAACGGAATGATGGTAATGAACTCACTGCCTTTCCCCTGCACCACATCCTCAGTCCTATGTTTATGTTAAGCCAGGGTCTCACTAAATCACTAAGACTGCCAGTCATTTTCTCTTCTGTCATACTAGTCACTCACTCATTCATTCATTCATTCATAGACTTACATATATAATGAGGGCATTCTATCTTTCGTGATCTGTGCTAAGGATACCGAGGTGCGGACAAAAAGCAACTCCTGCCCTTGAGGCTTTCATAGTCTAATGAGTTAGGGAGGCACACATACAAGCAATTACAGTGCAGTGTGATGAATGCAACAGTGGAAACCTCTCTAACATTCAGAAGTGACTTAGAAAGGGATATGCTGACCCTCAAGAGAATGTGGAGTTGGAGAAAACCTTGTGGAGGGATGATTTACTTGTGCCTTAAAAGATGAATGGGATTTTTCATGTAAACAATAGGAAAGAAACAGGGATTTGCAGACTAAGATCCTGGTATGTGCTAAGGCACAGTGGTATGTAGTACCTGAGGATTATCTACAAATGTTTGTTTGTGAAGAGGAGTGGAATGGGAAGAGAGAGTGGAAGGAGTCGAGCTGAAAAGTGAGGCTTTGGGCAGAAAGGATGTCATTTTTTCCTACTAGGAAGTAGAGACTTTTTCCTGTGTGTAAGCAAACAAAATCTCAGCAGTTTAAACAGATTGAAGATATGTTTATGTTTTTATTTGAGAAAACTTTTTTTAAGGGTAGTATGGAGAAGAAATTTAAAGTGAGACAAGTCAGGAGAGAATCAGTGAAGCAACAGAAAAGCGTGAAAGATACAAACATGCTGGGAAGGAAGAAAAGAGTTTAGAGCAGGGAAAGAAGTCAGAGGTGAAGTCAGTTGTATTGGTGAGCCCGTGTAAACGCAAGTGGTTCAGAGTGGAGATGCATGCGAAACATTGAAGCCAGGGTTTCTGTTGGCGAATGCAAGACCTCTGGCATGACACTAACCGAAAGGAGAGATGCAGAAACAACAGCTTCCTGTGGGAGTAACACTTGTTTGGTAAGTGCAGCAGTATGCCGCATCTCTACCTATGCCCAGCCAGTGTGCTTATGACTCCATTTTTTAAAATGAACTCAGTTCTAGACTACTGAAATGGGAGAATTTAGAGCAATCTACTGAGATATTTAAGTATATTGTAATTTATAGTTAAAGTCCAAAATCTGGTTCTTATTTTGCCACTAACTAGCTGTATGATTGTGGTACATCTGAGATTTTGTATTCTCATTTCTATCAACCAGGTATGAGAGATGACATGATTTTATTTCCAGAGAAATTTATTTTTTTATATTTTTAATTTTCCCTAATGGATCTTGTATTTTAGACCACAAGAATACTCAGAGAATATAGACTTCTAAGTCTTGGAAGAAAATAAAGTAAACCAATTCCTTACTTCTTTTGTCAGTTGAGAAAGTGGTGCTTCAGAGTTTGTCTTATTGAAGATGATGCAGTAGTTAATGTTGGGATGAGCATTGGCACCTAAACTCCTAGCTTCTCACGCACAGTCTTCACCTACGTATCAGCACGTGGTTCATATTGTCTCCACTTCTGATTCTCCTGTAGTCCTAAGAGCCATATGTGTTTGGACAATTAGAGGAGATAGCTTCTCCTGTGTTGGTGTGTCTCCTCTATGAATAACTTTTTGGGAAACAGGGATAGGCTTGAGTGAAGCGTAAAAGGAAAAACCAGAGCACTCTATGTCTTGTCCTTAAAGTGATTAGTGTTAGTGTCACTCATAGTAACATTCTAGTGACTTAGAGTTCGCTTGAGAGACACCCTGCCCCTTACTCCTGCCCCTTCCTCTTTCCTGTATTTGTATTCTTTTCATTAAACTCCAGTTTCAAAACCAGAGCCAGACAGAGTAATGTGTGATTGTAAAGGAAGAGGGTCAACTTTAGTTCTAACATATATTTGCACATCCTGGGGTTTTAAACAAACAAAATGAGTGTTCATTGCTGATTCATGTTTTGCTTTTGGTTCCTAGATTCTTTTCTGACATAGTCATGTGACATGCACCATGGTGGCTTTCATCATATAATGCATTCTGATTCTGAGTTCTCCTAAATCCTAAAGCACTTTATAAAAATAAAACCATAGGTCTCATTTTTCTGATGAAGAGAGCAAGGCATAGAGAGGTTTTACAAAGTGATACAACAAATAAAGGGGGAAAAAGAATCCAGGCTCATTTTTTTCACTCTCCATTAAATGATATTCTCTCTTATGCTTTTCTGTTGTCAAAAGCCCTCTCTACATTCTGTATTGTTGGGTCATCATCTCCTATAGTTTGCACAATACAGTGTATTATGGATTGCTCACAAAGCAGCAGATATGAATTCTTTATAATGGATTTATTCTTTTCAATTTTTTGTCATCTTTGGGCTTAATAGAAATAGTTCAGCATGTTATACTGTATGATCTGTTCCTAAATAGATAAAAGATTTCTGTGTTTTGAAGGAAACATTTATATTGGTTAATTTGCTGCATTGCCTGCAGGAATGTTAGTCTGTAGGAGGAAAACAACTGTTTCCTGACAAAAATTTCCTTAACTGTGCCAGAAACTCTTATTTTAAAAGTAAAATAAAATGAAGCAATCCATAAACAAGTAAAGAGTGCCATTTCCAAGAATGTTTACCATCTCTTAGACAGACCATCTAACATAGTAAGAAACAAAGATTCCTTTTCTTACATGATAAATGACTGTTCCTTGATTTCCTGCCTAGCTCTTAAGGTAGAACTGTATGGGTGGAGTGAACATGCAAATGTATGTTTAGGTATTTGCTCCCTGGATATTAAGTTCCCTGCCTCCCCTTTGGAAATCCCCTAGTTTAACTACAATAGAAGGAGAATGTGTATTTTCTTTTAAGAAATTAAGCACCACTGTCCACAATGTGCAAAAGACTGTGAAATTGAAAGTATGTCCCTAGAGTAGATGAAAAAAATAATAATAAGTGGCAACACAGAAACAGACACTTGGCAAATAATCAATTATCTTCCAAATTACTTTACAAAACTACAGTTCATTCTACAGGCACACTGGGGAAACAGTTCTCAAATGGGAAGCAGGCAGCTTAGACTGAGGAGTTGTCTTCAGTTTTCTTCCAGGTTACATTCAAGTGATTATCAACCAGCCTCGCACTGGTGTGATGCAATCTAAGAACTCATGTAATTGGTTTGCTGCACTAACTATGAAATAGCAAAGTCATTCAAATAGAAATCTGTTGCTTCTTTGTGGTTACAGTGTTGACTGACACAGCTTAATTTTTAAACTTGGGCTAAAAGTTAAACTTTCCTAAAGATTAAAAAGACAGGTTGAATAGATTTTTGCTGGGGGAGTAGCATTTTATGATTCTGAATTGAATCAGTTTGGTCTATAGATAGCCTTAGAAAAACAAGAAAATAAATAATGTTTTACTACTGACTACCCATATGAAAGAATCAGTACATATTTAGATTGCTATGGAAGAACACTTCCGATTAATATATGGGATGGCTGGCTGGTTGTGGTTTTATGTCTGTAAAATTTTAAGTGATCCATAAATGTCCATACTGGAATTGAATACACAAAAGCATTTCTGATATTTTTTTCAGAAATATAGATCCATGGAAGTACACAAAAGTATTTAGCATCTGTATAACTAGAGAAAAGTATTACAGGTAAAGCAGCTTTGGAACCAAGCCAAAGGAGAAACAGTAAAGGAAGGAAATTGAAGAAAGATCTTCAACTCTCACTGACCTTATTTACTTTTTAAAATAGGAAAAACTTGTCATCTTTAAAATCTCTCCAGAGTTACAGTCAGCATAGTGTACTGGGGTTCCACTTTTCTAGTCAAAAGACCCCACTCCCTTTCTTCATGTAGTCAGCCTGATTACATTTGGCATGACCCTCACCAGACATAGATACATATGCACATATACAATTACAGCTGTTTTATGGATGAGCATATAGAAGTTAAATTCCCAAGGACAGAAAATGACACTACTAAAGTGCACCAAGTCATTTCCCCGCATTGAGCCATCTTTATACAACTTGAAAGTCACTGCTTTGCCTACAGGTCAAAGGGAAAACTCTCTCACCTGATTTTTTTTAAGAGAAAAAAGACACAGAAAAGAAGGACAAAAAGCAAAAGAGACAAATAAACGACAGCAGCAAATCCAAAACAGTAACATTATAGGTTTACAAAACAAGATGATAGGAACTTAACAATGGTTGCAATATTGCGTATCATTACCTTCATCGTGGTTGTTTATACATTAACAAATATAGACCTGTAAAACTGATCTAATCATATGAGTATTAACTGTTCTTTCTCAATAACTAATACATTCAGCAGTATAGTCATTTTAGCTATCTTGCATATACATGTATACAGATTTATGTCTTTTTCCTTTTCCCTTTCTTCTTTCCTCCTTTTCCCTTTCCCAATTACTTTTGCTCTTTGAGCAGTTTCATACCCTTACACAGCATTTATTGTAGATTTTGGATCCTATATACTGTTTCAGTTTCTTATACTAGGGAAACAGTCTCACCTGATATTTTAAACTCAGAATAGTTCTTTAAGAGTGTGCTGTCTTATTCTTCAATGATACACATATTCCTCAACTAATCCTTAGCCATCCTTTCAAACAATCTTTTAACTAGTTACTATGTACCAAGAAGCAGCAAAAGAGGAGGAGGAACTATCCAAATAGTACCACAAACATGCAGTGCAAGTAAATCTACGTCCTTCCCTGATCTGTGGTATCTCAGAGGCAAGCACTTTATCAGTATCTTAGGATTATTTCCCCCCCAAATTCCTTACACACCCACACACACACCCTCACCCAATTTTCTGACTCCTGCACTACAGGTAAAATTATTTGCTGTGTCGCAGTATGAGAGGCTGCATGAAATTAAGTCTTAGCTTGACTTGGCTCTTGCTCAACTTGGATAAAATATTCTCTCTTTGTGTCTTGTAGGCATTATTAATTGATATGTTGTCAGCACTTTCATAAGTATTTCTATAATATAGTGATTTTTTCTCATTGAAATGTATACTGTGGCAGTTCAGCACATTTCTTTATCTATTACATCAGATGCCATCAGTGGGAACAGAATGAAACAGAGCAGCGCTCACTAGGTATACCAGTTCTTTCAGGCCCCAATTGCATTATGCTGCATAGAATACTATGTTGAAAATTTGGAGAGACATTGCACTGTGGAACCATTTGAACTACCCTGAAAACTGAGAACTCTCTGAAAAGAGAGTCGAATCTATATAATTAGATAAAAACTAACAAGTCACTTTTTCTCTTCATCCTTTCTGAAAATATGTATTTTCTGTTCTTTGTTATTGATTTTCTTGCTTATTAGTGTGTTAACAATTACACAAGGGTTCTGAAGCTTCTTTTTGTCTTGGTGCTTTGATAATGTGACTAAAATTTGAGTTTTAGTGCTATCCACAGTTGTTAAACATACCAAGTATTTCAATGACAATCTCTGTTACTTTAGGGGAAGGGAAAAAAAGGATCACTTGATTTGTACTACTCAACAAATAATAATCATTACCATGGAAAGAAACACATTAAGAGGCCTGTTCTTATTACTTTCTTAGACACCGTATGACTTTTATCCCATCATTATATATACCAAGATATTTCAAGTCATCTGAGATGTTGCTCTGGGCATGAGTCAAAAACTGGGCTTTCACTGAATCGAACTTTGGGTCTCATTCACTATCTGGGAGGGATTTAGGTGATTTCTTGGACTCCTTATGGACTGTGTCTGCCCAGGAGTTTCTGGATTCCATGTACCAGCAGAGTATCTGAGTTTGATTTACATGTGAAAATAGATTTGGTAATCCATTTAAAGAATTCTGTGAGGGCCGGGCGTGGTGGCGCACGCCTTTAAACCCAGCACTCCGGAGGCTGAAGCAGGCGGAGCGTTGTGAGTTCGAGACTGGCTTGGGCTACAACGCGAGCACAAGGCCAGCCTGAGCTGCATAGTGTGACCCTGCCTCAAAAAATCAGGGCTGGGAGTTTGGCTCAGTGACTTGAGTGCCTGTCTTACAGGCGCAAGGCTGTGAGTTCAATCCCCGGTGCTGGAAAAAAAAAAAAATTAAAAAGAATTCTGTGTGTATTTCCAAGTAGCAATTTTCCAAGTAATTTAGGATGGCAATTGGGATTAATATGTTAGTTCATCTCAAATTATTGAATAAGTTATTGAACAAATGAAATTAGAAGAATGTATATTTCAAGTACTCTACAGAGTGTCTTCCCCAAAGTACTTCTTGTGTGGCTCTTTTCTGATTTTTCTTGTCTCTGTTCCCAATTTGTTTCCAAATTGTTAATTTATGTATTGAGTTGCTTTTCTGGATTTATCATGCCTGTTTGAGATTATTTTTTATTATTACTGTAGAAATTTTGAATATCTCATTGGGACAGAAGAAATTCATGAATTAGAGAATGTATACAGGGTGAGATAATTTTGTGGGTGTGAGTGATGTGGTTGTTTGATGCCTTCCTGGCTGCAAGATCATACATTAGGTACAAGGAGTTTGGGTTTTAAAGAAAACTCACATTATTTAGATGTGAAAAATTGATGCTCGTACCGAGTGGCCCTTTACTCTCTTCTCATTGGTGGTATCTGAGGACGAGTGAGCAAAAATGAAAAGCTCTTCTTTCCTAAGATGTGTTAAAAACAGTCTGCCCATGTGCCCTGGAACCAGACCCCATAGGCTGCCCCAGCCTGTGTCCTAGCACTCCGTCCCCTTGACAGAGGCTAACATTCCACACGTGGGTCTGCAAGATAACTGAGAACATCCTTTACTTTTAAAGAAACAGTTTACCTGAAACTAGCAATGTCCTTCCTAAGATTATCCCAGTAATATCTGTTCCCCAGAGGACATTTTATTCTTCCCAAGTAAGAGGGACTTTAATTTAAAAAAAATAGTACTGGTGCCAGTGGTTTTCTAGTCCTTCTTTCCTGTTTCCTTTAATTAGCTCTTACAGTTCCTTACCTCTCAAAGAACCACTGCGATAAGCAATAGAGTTGGTACATTACTCCCAGCATGCACATTTATATTAAATCTGGGAAGGTGAGCTCTAACTACAGTTTGTACTTCATTCTTGAGCTTTGCACATCACAAAATTACCATACGTATCTCTAGAATTTTCAGAATCTCAAATTGAATACATTCTGTACTATATCCTACAGTATAGTTATATATTTGTGAAATTTATCACTGAAACATGAATAATTTTCCTTATATTCTATACTATTTGGCATCACCTACTAAAATGTCTAATAAGAGAAACTGCTTTCCTGTTAAGACTGTAATCTGGCCAAGTGAAATAACTCATTGCTAGTTTCAAATAAACTTCTTTAATTTTAGGGCCTTCTACTGTAGAATTCCTCTTGAATTTTCAGCTTTATGCAGTCAACTTTGGGGGAACCTACCCAATACACTTTTGCACACCCACCAAAATTACACACCCTCTGTCTGACTCCTAATCACTGACATATTCCTGCATTACGTGAGAATATGCCTGTTCTAAAACATTCTATGCATTTTATGCCAACATTTCCTATTGGAATACATCAGTGTTTATGTTTTCCATCTAGTTGTTTGCCATTAGAGAACTTATTGTATTGTTCCTGCTCATTAAAGGTATTGAGAGTAAAGAGATTTCCTAAAGTAGATGTTGATGACTTCAAATTGAGCTGAATAAAAATTGATGGGGATTAGAGGGAAAATGGAATTGATAGCAAATTAGTGGGGATTTAAAAAAAATTTTTTTTCCCTCCCTTCACCATCATAAGAAATGAAATATGCGCTGGCATTCATTTATGTGGTTTTTTTCCTCCTGGTATGTAAAGTCAGATTCTTTAGGTGGACAAAAGAAAAATAGAGGTTTCTTATTGTTCATTTTCACTCTATTGGACTTTTAAAGAAGGCCTTGTGTTTTCCATTTACAGCATATATCTGCTAATCCATATGCCTTCAGATCCATAAAAAGGGGATATTTAAAAGTATCTGTAGCAGCCAACAGCTGGAATCATGCCAGGCATCTTTACATTTTAAATTCTTCCTAGGCTCCAAAGGTAGATGAGGCCAACTTTCCTTTTGACTCAGCAGGCAAGTTTTACTATGATAAGAGCATTGCTATTTTAAAAAGCAGCTCTTGACAATCCAACTCCAGAAAGCATCCCCACCTTGTGAAATAGTACAGAGGCTCCTGCTTCCTTATTGATGAAACAGGGGAAAATAATGCCCTTTAGATGCAATTTTAATCATTTAGCAGCCTAGCTGTGACTTCCCAGTAGATTTCTAACCCAGGTACTTTTGCCATATCTAGTGTCCCAGTTTTACTGATTGGGGAGGTGGAGGCAATCTAATCTTTTCAGGCATGGCACACACCAGAAGTTTGGCTTGAAGAACCCCCTCCAGGACTAGGGCCTGACTTTGTCAGCTGTAAGTAAGGGACATGATTAGTTCTGTAACCCTAGGTGTTCTGAGGTTACCTATAGCCTTTCAAGTTTTATGCTTTTATAGGATACTTTTCTATTTTACTCACTTTTTCATTATAATCAAAAGTTTCATTTCTAGTCTGGCACTGATTTAGGATGTCTTGTCACACGGCTGACTTTAAAGCTTCTGGCTATGTGGAATTGTTGATGTCCAATAAACAGCATCAGAAAAAAAATGTATGCAGCTTCAGAATTACTTCTCGTTATCTCTAAGGGTAAGAGCAACTATAGCATAATATTAATTAAGTAATAATCTGAAAGACATTTATTTTGTGCATGAACATACGAAGGGAGATATGTTTGTCATTTAAAAAAATTTTAAATTTTATTGCTACATAAATGTATTATGTATATCATTAGATAGGCATAATGATAACATTCATCCTAGGGAATTTCTTCCTGTGCATAGTATATTTTGCTTCTTTTTTTCCCATTTCCCTCCCCTCTCTTCAACCCCTCTTCCCTTCCTTATTTACAAATGATTAATTTCCATTTTTTTCTTCTGTTCTCTTTTTTCTTATACCTTCTTTTGTTTCTCCCTTGCCCCTCCCTTGTTCTCTTTTCCATTTGAACATTTTTTTCCCATTTTCCAATATCTAGTATATGTTTTGGTTCTTATTTACACTTTAAGTTTCTCATACCATAGAAACAATGTGGTGTTTAAACATGTGTGACCAATTTATTTCACTTAAAAGTATGGTCTCAGGGGCATCCATTTAGCTAGATATGTCTCAAGCATTTATTGTTGTGGCATGATGCTTTCAATTCTTTCAGGAAGATACCATGAAGGGAATAACTGGGTCAAATGGAACCTCTAGTTTTAGTTTTTTGAGGAATCTCCAGACTGATTTCCACAGTAGTTATGTTCCCACCAACAATAGAAAAAGGCTCTTTTTTTTTTCCTACATCCCCAACAGCATTTATTTTTGGGTGATTTCTTGATAATTCCATTCTCTCTGGAGTGAAGTGAAATCTCAGCATCTCACTCCAGAAAGTGATTGTTTCAAGTGAATTGTTTTAATTCACATCTCTCAAATGACCAGTGTTATGACATCTTATCTTTGACAAAGGAACTGAACACCTTCACTGGAAGAAAGACAGCCTCTTTAATAAATGATGCTGGAAAAATGGGCTTTCCACATGCTAAAAATTAAAACTATACACATATCTTTCACTGTGCACTCAACTAAAATTGAAGTCAATCAAAGATTGAAATATCAAAACAGAAACACTAAATTTGTTGGAAGATAGAGTAGATAGAGCTCTTGAAGACACTGATGCAAGGAAGGACTTTATGGACAAAACCCCAGTCACACAGGAACTATCACAAAAAATGAACATTGGGGATCTTATCTTCTTAAAAAGCTTTCCACAGGAAAAGAAACCACTAACAGAGTGAATAAACAATCCACAGTGTGGGAAAATACTTTGCAGCTATTCCTCAGACAAAGGACTAATATCTAGAATATATAAAGAACTCAAAATAATCCAACCCCCAAATTTGAAAACCCAAACCAGAAGTGGGCATCTGAAATGAATACACTCATCTCAGATGAAGAAGTAGAAATGACAAATAAATATATGGGGAGATATATTTGGTTGCTAGTTGTGTGCATGATGATTTGCAAAAGAAAATCTATTCTTAATCCAAGTCATTTGATTCAAAATAGTGTGTTTAACCTTGATCTAGTATAAAGAGTTAAAAGAGTTGTTACAAAAGGTGTTGAAGAAGCAGTGAAAAACTCCCTACCTAGCTCAGACCCTTATACTGTAAGTACCTCCAGAATATTAGCAAGTGTAGAAGTGTGTGTGTGTGTGTTCATGTGTACAGTGTGGTGAAATGTTTCATTTTGGAAGGCATTAGAGTCATTAGAGCTTAAACCACATAAACCAAGGTATATGTGAGAGAGAGAGCATTAGCTTCAAGAGTCTGGAATAGTACCTGATTTTCCAAGATAGCATAGAAAAATGAATTTATTGCTCATGAATTATAAACGCGTGATTATCTTTTCAGCGAGTAGAATATGACTAATGGCAAAAGCCACTAGTAGAACTTGGTAGTAGATGTTATGAACAGGGAGGAAATATGCTATGCATGATACTTCCAAACTGCATGTATTATTTTTCTGGTGTCAACTGGAAATAATCACAGTCTGTTTAGTTGTTTTAGCCCTTTCCACATTATCTAATAATTATTGGAGATCTTTAACACAGGGTACATTTTACTTTAAAGTCTTACAATAGCAGAGGTGGTAAGCTTACATTAAAGGTCCGTGGTCTAGGACCAGGGATGTAGCTCAGGAGCACAGTGCCTGCCTGGCAAGTGTGTGGCCCTGAGTTTGATTCCTGGTACAAAAAAAAAAAAAAAAGTCCTTGGTCCGGTTTGTCATCCTGGGTTGGAATGTTCTTTATAGTTTATCAGTTTCCTTTTGGTACTTTCCTTCTTTTCAAATTAACTAAATGTCACCACTTTGCTCTTCTTTCACATTTTAGAAAGTAGAATGAATAAATGTGACTGCCTGTGAAAAATAAGTAGAGCATGGCTCATAATGTTGTTTATTTCATTGCCTTTCTCCCTCCTCTTTACATACCCATCCTAATCCATCTCTTGCTTCTCTTCTTGATATTTAGAAGGTAACAGGGCATTGAGTTACACTCTAAATACTACCAAGATTGAAAGTTGGTCAGAGTCCCAGCTGCCCTAAGAAACAGTTACGTATGTAGAGTTCCCCATTGATGTTTTTGAGGAGGAATGAAATCCCGATTCCTGTGTCAAGATCTTCACCAATGGTAAATCTTTGCTTAGTCTAATTGGTGCCAAGTACTAAACCAAAATTAAAGCCAAATAACTCGAGGTTCTTGCCTATGCAAAATTAAGATTAACAGGTACTCTTAATTATTTCAGTGCATCTCTTTTCATATATAAATAATACACTATATTACATATTACACAACTCTCCCACTCTTATTTCCCATTCTCCTCTAAATCCTCAGCATTATCCCTGGAACAAAATTCTCACCTGTTCAAAATGAGATCTCATGAACACTGGTTTTTAGATTCATTTTATACCCATACTGGCGCTTTGCTCAAGTGTAGAAAAACATTTACAAAAATTTACATCCATATCTAGGAATTATTTAGATGGCATTAGACATGGACATTAAAAAAAATCCATTCCTTTCTGGGGTTTTGTTTTGTTTTTGAGTTTTTGAGACAGGTTCTCACTATGTATTTCATGCTGGCCTTGATGTCACTGTGTAGCCCAAGCTGCCCTCAAACTTAGGGCGATCCTGCTGCCTAAACTTTCCAAGTGCTTGGATTACAGCATCCTTTCTTGCTTGCTTGCTTGGTTAATTTCTTTTTCTTTCTTTCTTTCCTTCTTTCTTTCTTTCTTTCTTTTCTTTCTTTCTTTCTTTCTTTCTTTCTTTCTTTCTTTCTTTCTTTCCATTAACTTCCACTTTTGTAAATAGAGCTTCACTGGTGAAGAGGTGGGATTTCCCTGAACAGATTAAAGTCACATAAATATTTTAAAATCACAGACCTAAAATGGATGACTTTCAGATATAAAACATTAGCAGCAATATTTTAAAATATTAATACTAATGCCTTAAGGTAATCAATAAATCACAAAATAAACTGAAACCATAATCTGATTCTGGAAAAAAACTGATGCTGTTGTCATACAGTCTTACCCTTAACCAAAGCAATGTAAAAAACATTAAATAAAGTGAAATAGTACCTTAAATTTGATGTTCAAAATTACTTTTTAATTTTTTCTACCTTTAAAGTCTTTCCATTATCTATAAATTTGTATTTTCATATTGTGATAGTTAACTGATGGTGTCAGCTTGAGTAAGAAATGCCCCAACTAAATTACATCAGCGTAGTTCAAGGTGTGGCTGATGGGATTTACTGAAGACAGAAGACTCATTCTGGGTGTGAGTAGCATGGACCAACAGGCTTGCCACCTGAACGGAATAAAAGGAAAGTGAAGAAGGAAGCCTTGCTTTTGTTTCTTACGAGGAGCTCTAGTCTTCACCTTCACCTTGGACATCATCTCCTGGCTTCTAGAACACTCGTCAGCCTCCAGCGCAGAACCCTTCAACCTCATGATACAGATTGATGCAGGAGTCTACAGTGAGCTCCAGTCCTTTGACTGGATCCTTCAGATCTCCACAGTCCAGACGGCCTTTTGCACTCTTCCGTACCTGATTCTGAAGACAGCCGTCATAAACCTATCTTGTAAATCCTTATATATTTGTGTGTCTTGCATTCAATCTGTTTCTCTAGTAAGCACTGACTGATACATGTAGGAAGAAATAATACATAAAGCTAAAGAATTAGACTGAATATGTGAAATTGTTGCCTATTCTTCTGCGATCAGATGAGATTGGGTGCATTCAGCATGGTATGGCCGTAGACATGTTGCCTATTCTTAGTTAAATTTTATTCCTAGTACTGAGTCTACAGCCTAAAATGTGATAGAAATAATTAAAATTTATTGAGTGCTTATTATGTGCCAGCCATTGCTTTAAGTACACTATATACATGCATTAGTTTATTTAATCTTATCAAATCAAAGCAAATCTATAGGGTAGTTGCCACTTTATAGATGAGAAATTGAGGTTCACAGAAATCAATTTTGTTGCCAGAGGTCATATAAGTCTTAAGGTTAAAATTCAAAATCTAAAATTTTGGCTCCAGAAATTATCCCTTGGCTATCATTATACTATGCTAGAGATGTTAGACAAACTTTAAATATTGAATGAATAAAAGAAAAGAGGGATGTACACATAAAAATCTACTATTTTCTATCAGTGGTCACCATGTGAAGGCTTTCAAAAACCAGTGTAAGGCAACAGGACACATACTTATTTCAGCCAATAGGTGTATTTACTGTATCTATGAGTGTATGTTTGGGAGATCGTGTGGGAGAATTGATTTAAAACTTGGCTTATATAATCATCTGGTATTTTTTGCTGTTATCATGAACCCAAGACCATTTTTCCAAGAACCTCTTTTCCAATTAATGCATAAGCACTACATGTGAAAGACCAATAGAAGAAGTGGTCTAGAAGAGGAAGCATTAGGTCTAAGGAAAATCCATCAGTCTTCCTTTGCTCTATAGGAACTGGCCAATCCCTTTCCAGGTATTAAGTATGTGCTTTGCTGGTTTACTTTCTGCAACTTCTTTTTTTCTTTTACTTGTGATCAGAAATGATAATTTGAATTGAAGGGTTGTTTTTAAATAGGAGCTAGTGAAAAATTATTCCATAAATATAAAAATGTTAAAGAAACTCTATCTTTCTAGAAGTTCAAAGTGTGTTCATGAGGCTGAAGAGATGGCAGTGGGAATAATTCATTCTTCATTCCCTTTTCCTCCTCCTTCTCTTCCTCATCATCCTCCTTCTTCGCACTGAAGATTGAACCCAGGGCCTCACACATGCCTGGGAAGCACTCTTACTACTGAACCACATCCCCAGTCCTAAAACAGAATTGCATGAACTTATTTAGCAGAAAGTATGCTAATTAACCTGAGCAAGGATTTAGACTTGATAGATATTTAAATTAAGATATATTACTGCCTAAATTTGGGTAAATATGTTTGCATAAAAACTTCATAGTAGTCAAATTATCCACATATCTGGTAAAATATATTAAAACTATGTGGAAAAACTCAATCTCTAAATAAAGTACTAATTTACTGGGTCTAACATTTTTTATTTGGTGAAATGTGTGCATACATGTGTGTGCACACACATGCACGCACAGGAATATGGGTAGGTGTGCACAGGAATATGGGTAGGTGTGAGGCAATGGATGCATTCCTGTCACCTTCTCTTGTGGAGCACTCTCTAAATCGCCTGACACTAAGTGATCTACATTTTTTAATATAGTCAAAAAAGTTGCTACTTTTTATTTCACTTTTACTATGTAATGGAATTTGTGACAGTTTACTTGCTACAATATTACTTTGCATCTTGATTACTGTTCTTTTAAAGGACCCCAAACTATGTGCACAAAAGGCACTATATGAGCTATGAATTTGGGGGCAGGTGACCTTCATTCAAACACATCCAACTAGTCATTATCAAAGTTTTAAGCCATTTGAACTGCCTAACTGGAGGTATGACAACAATAATTGTGGATGTCTGCAAAGGACAGCTGTACACATTTTGATCAATGGATACCTTAAGTTTCCTTTGAAAGAAGCAGTTATTACTAGGAATAAGTTTTGGTTGAATTAAGTGCTTTAAATTGGCATTTTGGAAACTTGTTGGCCATCTTACCCTGCTCAGTGTTTTACAATATAATCCTCTAGTGTTACATATCATTACTCTTTAACAATAGAATTCTCTAGTGTTATATATCATAACTTTTTTTGCCTACAATATGACTTACTATCAAAATATCTTTTATCTTTCAAGTAGAATGAATTTAGAGGCATTGCCAATAGTGTAGTTGCTTGAGTCATATACTTATCACCAGCAGAATATCAGCAGTACGAACTTTCTTTAGTGAATGGTAGCTCTTATTTTCGACTTACATTTCTTACCGTATATACAACATACAAAGTGACAAAATATTTAAGACAGTTTTAGCAGGCAGAACCACAACTCTGTCACTCTTCCTCCACCACAATATATTTCCCAAGTCACTGATTCAAAAAAAATATTTGAATGGTATAAATGTTTACTTTCAAACTGAATGAAACTTAGGACTCTAAGCTCTAAAATGGATGAAAGCAATGACAAGGTAATTTTAAGTCTCTAGTATTTGACAGAAAGTACATAATCGCAGTATCTGTACATCTTTTGCTGAGTTGGTACAGCATCTTGAATCCCCATTGAGCCCAATTTGAAAATCACTAGACTGTTTTCAGGATTTAGAACTCTATAGCTCCACAACCGTTTAGCTCCTATTCAAAGTCACAAAATTCTATGGAATTGAGTAACTATACCAGCAAGCTTCCCATTTTCTTTTCTGGAAATGCTAGATTCCCCAAACATCAAGTTTTATGTTCTTGGGCACATGTACCAAACTTACATATTTTATTCAGAGGAAAGCTCCACAGTCCATAACTTACCAGCTGGCTTCTTTTGTTTACAAAGAATACGTAAGCTCAGTTGTCCAGTTTTCTATGTCTGTAACAGATAGCCTAGCAACAAGGAACATATACTATAAAAATCAGGAAGAAAAATTACAATCTATGCTCTATATTTTATATATAACTGTGTAACATCTAGAATCATGTAATAGAATCTAGTAACCCTCCATATCTCTGAGTGCATCACAGTAACAGAACACATTGTAATGATATCAGTAATAATGAATGACAAGCTAAAGAATGGTACATATGTTGTAGTTTTAGAAGCAGACATATGTCTAGGAAAAGTCTCATCACAAATAATTAATCTGAAGCCTCTTGTGTGAGTCTCCCTCTTCACAGCTCTTGTGATGTCATGGAATGAGGACATCTAGGTAATGAAATTATATCTGTCTTCGAGTCTTACTTTTCCATTTTTGAGCTATGTGACCAACAGCAATAACTTTACTCAAACTCACTTTGTCAGTGTAGCAGTGAGGTTTAATGAGATAAGTGATGAGCAAATTAGGATTTAATAAATGTTTTTCTTTCCTGCTTAACCAGGATAAGCTTCAGTTGCTAGCACTTTATCATCTTCTAAATTTCTTCATGCAAACTCGCTATTCGAGCCGTTTTATCCTTGACTTCAATTTGGTAATCTGTTGCCACTTAACAAAACATTCCCAAACTTCGTAGCTTCAAACAATCACAATTTGTTTGTCTTCATGATTGCATGCATTGACTAGATGCAGGTGAGCAGTCATCCCAGGTGACAGTGGCTGCTTTCATGACAGCACTAATGGGACAGAAGATCCAGTGTGGTCCCTCAAATGCATGGTACCTCGGCAAGATCTCTAAAAGGTGAAGCTCTCTGGGTTGCTCAGCAGCTGGGCCTCATACATTAGTTGCGGGGACTTTTATCCTTCCTGTGGGTCCTCCACTTGGCCTCTGTCACAGAGTGGCAGACTTCTTCCCTTAAAGATCAGCAGAAAAGATGTTGTTAGAACTTTTATAAATTGACTATAGGAACTGGCTCAGTGTATCTTCCACTACTTTCTCATGGGGAAAAGGAATTAACAACATCAGACTGGAATAACTGAGCAGGGACTAATGAAATCTGGGAAGAGTGGCTCATTGGAACCATTTTGAAAACTATCCCTCATAGTATTGGTTTTCTAATTCTTCTCTGACATGTGCCCATGGCTCTGGTGGTGTCATACTTTAATAGTACAAGAGGGTCCACTTTGTAATTCTGTTTCTATTTGCATGCAAAGAACTCATTACACTTTTTAGATATCAACCTGTAAGATGATTGCCTTTGGTCTAGCTTCAAAATACATTTTGTTCCAATGTTAAGAAGTAGAGTAGATGATTAAAAATGGATTTGAATGAAATGCTGTATATTTTCATACAGGTTATGCTTTTTCTTTCTTTTTTTTTTTTTTTAAGTCCGCTAATTTGATGTTATGACCAAACCATTCCAGACAACTGGTTTAGCAAGAAATAGGGCCAGGATGCCTTTAAAATGAAATTTACCTTCTCATGTACTTTTCAGAGTTGCAAACTAAAAGTGACTGGAAGGAAAAGAATGAGAAATGTTTTGCAAGTAAAACAACTGTTTAGAGTTTGGAAACACTGAATATTGATTTTTACTGATTTTCTAAATTGAGTTTGTTTTGTCCAAGTGATTCAGGTAGTTCAACTGTTACATACCAAAGAAAGTATATATTGTCATTAGTCCTTCTATAAGCAAATACAGTAAAGTAGTAACTCAGTATTCCAACTCAGAGACCTCTGAGAATCTTTCTAGGAAAATGTACACACACTTTGCATTTTATATATTAGAAGGACTGAAAAGCACAGTGATTATTTAAATTTAAAAATGTATTGCCGTAAAAAGCACACTGCTATTACTCCTTCTTGAAGGACCTCTCCTTGTCATTAGTCCGTCATTCTTGGCACTTTCTTAAGCAGTTCTGGAAGTTCTGTTTCATGAGTGTTGTTATGAGGTGTGATCAAAAATTCAGCGAATGCAACTGCCAAGGACCATCCAGCTGCAAGGCCGGCTCATGAAGCCTTTATGGTGTCCTCATCTCCCCTTTATTCACTGGATCTGGCACTTTGCCACTTCTGACTTTTCCCCAAAGTCAAAATGAGCATGAAAGGTAAATGTTTGGAATTGATTCGGGACAACAGCACAGCACAAATAAAGACATTTGCAAAAGAGGAATTCCAATACTGCTTCAGAAAGTGGCAAGAGTGATGAGGTAAATAGGTTCAAACAGAAGGGGAGTATTTTAAGGGAGACTAATGGCAATGTGTCCTGTACTATAATTATTTTTTTAAAAATTTAAGCACAATGTAATCTTCATTCATGCCTTGTATATCAAGGCATTGTAGACACCGACAAAAGCTTCCATGAATCCCAGATTATGAAACCCATGTTTTAAAATCCCTAAATTTTTTTTTTTAAATTTTTGGTTTTTTGACATGGGATCTCATTGTGTAGTTCAGGCTTGTCTTGTATTCACTATGTGGCCCTGGCTGGCCTCAAAACCACAGCTTTCATCCTGCCTTAGCCTCTAGAGTGCTGGGATTATAGGCATGACCTACCATGCCCAGCTCCTAAATACTTTTTTGGCAAGGCAAAGATATTGCTTTTAATATTGTGATTCCCAGGACAGGTTTTAACTGGTTAATGAAAAAAAAAAATGATATTTCAAGAATTTAGACAATAGAAATTGCTATGAGACTACTAAGTCATCCCTCATTCCATCCTAATCATCCTGCCCTGAGGTGAGGTTAAGCATCAGGTAGGGGTCAAAAACAAAGGAACAACAAAAAATCAAATTAAAGAGATATAGGTTAATTTTTCCCTTTATGTGACGGTTTGGAGCTTTCCTTAGGGTTTACGGAAAGAGGGGATTTGGGTTGCAGTATTGGCTTTTAGGTGCAGCTCTGAGAGTTATTGGTGGTTGGACCTTGGGCAAATTGTTATGACCTCAGTGTCTTTTTCTCTTGGCCACTAGCATGTGGCCTGTGTAGGTCTGTGGATCTGTCTGTATGTGTCCTTCATCACTTGTTTTTTGGATTTTGCTCTTCCTAATCTCTCTATCACATCTCCTTAGCTATCTGTGTCTAATACTCAGGCTTCTACATTCTTTCACTCTGGCTTCTGGATGTGTTTCTGCTCACCTCTTTCACTTTGCCTCTCAGTTTGACTTCACAGTTTTACCTTTCTAGATACATAGACACCTGACTTCAAAATTTTCTGAGTACATCGTAGAGAACTCACAACAGTTCAATGAGATGATTCAAATGTTTCTGAACTTTTTTGTGACTTTTGCAGTGCAAATTCATGTGAATTGTTTTCTCCCTTATTTTATAAAATGTAGTATTGAACAATTATGAGGATGTGGTAGTAAAACAAAACTGGGAGTCAGGGTCCTTGGGTTTTAGTCTTGTTCATTCACCAACTTGCTGTGGGATATGAGAAAGATGGTAAATTTCTCACGAGTCCATTTCTTCACACATGGCAGATGAGGGTTATCCTCCATGAGTTCCAGAGTCTTTTCCAACCTCCACTTTCCTTGAGTCTATATCTCTAATTTGGTGGACTGGTGAGAGATGATATTTTCTCCTACTTTTGTCATATTTTGATACAGTTTTGTCATGTTATGATACAAATGTTTGGATGACAATAGATTAGGAATGCCTAATTAATGGCAGAAATTAACCTTCCTTTCCTTTACAGTTGGTCTGTAGGGACTATTACCTGAAATCACTAGATACTCCACTTTGTTTATTTTTCAGAGCCATCAGAATACCAGTTTTACAAACACATTTGCATATTACATTCCTTAGGGCAGATTTATCTGATATTTGTATGTAGATATAATTTTGGGAGGAGGTCCTCTCTGTTTGATTAATCTCTTGGGTCTTTTTTGAATTCACCCAAAATAGAGAGAACCTTTATTTCAACACTTTGGGAAATTGGCTTTTGCTGTCTTGTAACCTTTAGTGCATTTATGTTGTTAAGTGTGAAAGCTTTTGTGGTGTTATTACTAGGTTGGTGTTGTCTGGAATGCCTGTCTCTACCAAAAGGGAACTGGGCTCCTGTAATTGTGGCAATGTTTACTTCTTCCTATCAGTGTATCTGCTCTCTTTTCTGAAGTAATCACTATAATTACACTTCTTCAATGAGTTGCGTTCTATTGTGTCACCAGGCCTATCTGCTAAACATCACTGTGTTATTCTTATCTGAGTGCTCTCAAATGGAGAAAGTGAGACATGTTGGCAAGCCACCTTCAATCAAATTAATGTGAGATCAATGCATTGTCAGTAGAGATGGGGCTGCTCCCTATTTATCATGTTTGAGTAGAATAGTGCATAAACCAGATAAATGTTTATGATAATATTTAGGATGATGTCAGTAAAAATATTTTTGGCTACAAGATATATGTATATGCTACTCCTGCAAGAACAATAATAAAGTTTATTTTCTTACTGCTTTCACTTTATTGTTATTTCACAGAAACAAGATATAGCTGGGGGTTTTTTTAAGTGAAATGAAATAAAGTCTTAAGATCTAGCATTGACAATTACGGATTTACTGGGAGGAGTTTCACTCCTATGGCTTAAAATGTAAAATGTTGATTTTGAGAACCTAAGTCTTTTTAACCCACTTCTTCAGCATATTTTCAATGAGATTCATGAACTCCTAAATATTGTAATTTAGTCTCTGTTATAAAAGCTTAATGACATAGAACAATGATTTATGACTTTAAAATATTCAACACTTTAGCGAATTTAGTTTTAGTTAACAAAACAGGCAGACAGTAATAAAGGTATTATTTAAGGTAGTAGCCCTATATTAAGTCATTGCTATAATATCTTTGAAAGATTTTTTAAATCAGATTACTCCATTTCTAGTGTTCTTGATTTAACAATACAGTAGAATTTCAGAATTAGAAGAAATTTTGCACCCATTTATCAAGAGCCATGTGTACTGAACTACATATTTGTTTTAATCCTTTTATAAGCAGAAGTGATGAAAAGTAATAACTTTCATCCTAAATTTCCACTGGAATATGCTACATGATAATTATCAGTTTCAATCCTTGTTCTGAATTTACTAACTTTTTTACTAATATTACATACTCCTATAATTAAAAATAGTCATATAACTAATATGACTTATTGTTACAAGCAGAAGTGAAGTAACAGTTTGGAGATTCACCCTACATGTAAAAAATAATTTGTGCTTTCTAGTTTATATAGAATTAGAGAATGACTGGCATTTATTTCCATTTAAGTCATAGCCAAGTATTAAGGTCTGTTATGGTGTAAATCTAAAATGTCCCATAAAAGTTCTCTATTCAGAGGTGGGGCTTTTAAAAGATGACTGAATCGTGGGGGTGTTATACTCATAGGTGAATTAATTCACTGTTGAGTTTATAGCTGAAGGTACTTTTAGAAGACAAGTGTGGTTGGAAGAGATTGGTCACTGAGGTTGTGACCTGTAAGACTGTATTTTTGTTCCTAGTTCCTTCCTTCCCTTTTTCTTCCTGGTTGTCTTGAGCTGAACAGCTTTCCTCAGCCTTGCCCTTTCACCATTCCATTTCGGTTATTGAGTCAGCTAACCATGGACTGAACTGTCTGAAACCATGAACCAAAATAAACTTCTCCTTCTTTAAGTGTGGGTGTAATTTATTTTACCCAACAATGGGAAAGTGACTAAAATAGGGCCCATTCTGTGTGTCCCTTTTAGGATGTGTAGTTATATGTAAGAGCTCATATTTTATGCAAACAGTCCTCTAGTGTGAGCAACTTTAGCTGCATCAGCCTTAGTAGATCATTCTGTGAGGATACTTTCTTATAAGAGAAGCTCTTATCTTTAAGTTTGACTCTTACTTTAGGTCCATGATCTATTTTGACATATTTTCATTTAGCGTATGAAGCTAAGTCCTTCATTCTTTTGCACATTCTGTCTAGTTGTCCCATCACTATTTGTTGAAAAGACTATTCTTGCCCCATTGAACATTCTTCATTCCCTTGTAGAAAATCACCTGCCTATATATATGCCTTTAGCTCTAGACTTTCAATTCTATTCCATTTACCTATATGTCAGTTCTTATATATACATATAGATAACATGTCTTGGTTATTATTGTTTCATAGTGTGTTTCAAAACTGAGAAGTGTGATCCCTACTTCGTTCTTCTTTAAGGATCATTTTGACTTCTGGCTCCTAGAAATTTCTTATGGTATTTGTTTGTTTGCTTGTTTTTTGAGACAGAGTCTTAATATATAGCCCAGTCTGGCCTTTAACTCATGGCGACCCTCCTGCTGCAGCTCCCAGGTACTGGGGTTATAGTTATACCCACTATGCCTGGCATCCTTATGAATTTTAAAGTCACCCTATCAATTACTCTAAAGAAGCAGGGATTCTGATAAGGGTTGCATTGAATCTATGTATCAATTTGAAGGCAACTGTCATTTTAACAATATTTAAGTCTTCTAAATCATAAGCATGAAATACTTCTCCATTCTTTTGAGTTTTTCTCATTTCTTTCACCAGTGTTTTGTTGTTTTCATAGTGTATTTTTTACTTACTTTTATAAAATGTTGTGGGTTTTGGAGATTTTCCCCAAGAACATCATGTGCTTATGGTGGGGAGTGGCTTTGGAGAAGGATTGCACCATTGTGGTCTTATAGCTGACTTGCTATTGGGACAGGGAGCTTTTCAGGGGAGGAAGGTCATTGAAGGTGTTAGCTGAAGGGGTGCATCTCCCCTCCTGGCTCCTCCATCCTGTCTGTACTTCCTGGCCACCCTAAGGTGAGCAGCTTTCCTTTTCCATAATTTCCTGCCTTGGACATGACAGACCAGACTGAAACATGAGCCAAAATAAACCTCTCTTAAGTCCCACATATCAAATGTTTTAACTCAGTGACCAGGAAAATGACTTAGGACATGAAGTTAGCCCCAAGTGTTTTATTCTTTTTGATTTAACTGAATAGAATTGTTTTCTTGATTTCATTGTGTGATTTTATCTAATATGTAATTAATGAGGACCTTCCATAGGCCAAGGACTGTGTAAGCTACTAGTGATACAATATAAATTATATTCAGTACCTGCTTCTGAGAATTTAGGGTTCTGAGAAAGTCCATAACCAAGTCTACTGTGCATTATTAGATGTTCCTTCCTCTAAATACCCACAGTGATTTATAGATTCTAGGCTATCTTAAATAAGGCCTACACATTTCTCTTTAAGTTTCTCACTTCTCAAATGCCTAAAGTGAGTTGGTTTGCATAATGTTTTGGAGATAAAGAAAGCTAAAGGGGAAGCTAAGATAACTCCATTTGTAGACGAGGTGGCAGATCATCAAAGTCCTAAGTGAACACTGCTAGTTATTAGCAGCACTGAGACTAATTTCTCAGACTTCTTTGCTCCTATATCTAACATTGTTGTCACTGTTTTTACAGAGTTGATAGGTTTTTTGGAAGCTTTGAGGAAGTGGTCATTATATTTATTGGGTCACTAGGGTGCCAGTGGTTAGCATCAACCTAGTTTAACAGTGTGTGAAACTGTACCATAATGGCTGGAATGTAAAGGTACTTTCAGAAAATAAACTCTCAATGGGCATTTTCCATGCTGAGAAGTCATGACACAGCCATTCCCACGTGACCTCTAAGTTTGAAGCCACAACATTCTATAATAATAGAAAAAGAAAATTATTTCACCTAAGATGACAAGCAAATGATTCTATCAGGTCACAGTGGTGTATGACTACACGATAGCAGACTAATAATGCAGATTGACAAAGTTCTTTATTACTGAAATACATCAAAATGAATGAATGTGAATTGTGTTGTAAATGTTCAGAGCTTCAGTGGCCCAAAGAACATAGACTTCATATGTACCAAACCTCAGGTTTCTTTACTATATTTTAAGTGAAAAAGTAAAAGACTAACTCATTCCTTGTTACGGACACAGGCCATGTTAAAATTCTTAAAAGACTATTTTGTAACCACTGAATCTGGTTTAGTTAAAGAGCATTACCCATGAAATTTCATGACATTGCAATCTCATTTTCTTCTTCCTCATCAAATTTCCAACTCCGTTGACTCTGGGGGACTATCTTTGTAATCATAATTATGTTCCAATAATGCAATTTTTAATTTTCTTTATTTTTTGGTATTTATGTTTCTTGAGGTACTAAGGAATCGAACCCAGGATTTCAAGCATGGTAGCAAGCACTCTACTACTGGTGTACATCCCACCCCAGGTTTTTAATTTTCTGAAAAGATACAAAGGAACCAACATGTACAAGGGAAAGCTCTGTGGATGGACAGAGGCCTGAGCTTTAAGACCGACTCCACTGTACTGTTCCTGATCTGTAGGAACTCTGGAGCTCATCTCCCTCAACTGTAAGAGAAAGGGGCAGAAATAATGGCCTATAAGTCCTTTTAACTTGTGTGATTCAGTGATTTGAAATTGGAGCTTTTACTCAATAAATTTCCCATTGATTTTTGAGATTCTATTTTAGGATTTCCTGTCTCTGAAATAAGTCAAATGCAAAACCCAAGATAATGAACTTATTGCAGATACAGTTTTCTTTAACATAGCTTTAGATCGCACAGTTCTAGGTTTTCAAATTGAAAACTGCAAGAAATCTGAGGCCAGAGAGCACTTCATGAACATCCACTGCAGGAGCAGCTAAGGCAGCTGAATTTCCCCCATTATTCAGAGTCTGTAGACTTCACTAGTGAGTGCCAGAGTTTCAGTGAGCCCTCTGGGTAAAGCACTGCTTAGCTGGTTTCATGTTAAGAGTTGGTGTCATCCTGACCAGCTGCCTCTGACAGAGTAAACATGGCTCTGTCTGTGCTGTCCTTCCCAGGCTGGCTGTGGGTTTCCAGCCCACTGAGCACTTGATGCCACACAGTCTGTTAAGAGACATGGAAGATACTCATTGGGGCGCCTTCATATTTATCACTAAGAAGGAGACTTGAGGTTCAAAGTTCCAGGATTCACACATACTAGTGTTTCTAAATGTTAAGTACTGGTTAAGGAATTTACTTCCGTCATTTTGTCTTAAGTATGTGAGGTCTCTACCATGCTGGCCAGGTATATTTATTAGCCCTATCTTTTGTATAGTTAAATGTCCGGTATCTCAAAGATCTAACATAAAAATCATAACAGCTGGATTTTTTTTCAAATCGGTAAGTATAGGTAGAGTAATGAACTCCAAGACTGAAGAGAGAGGCTCCTCATCCACAAAAATACTTCATTTTAAAGAAATTAATCAAACTGCTTTCTAAGTACCAACTCTAAAACATGTAAAATATACTTGAAATTAGTTCTTACAATTGGTTGTCTCCTGAACTGAAATTTATAATAAAAAGAATTGAAACCTAAATACTGAATTGCACATGTAGACTTGAGGAACTGTAAGTAGAGAGAAATGGTGGTTGAGTAAGAGTTTATTGGTGAAATAAAATAATAAAATGAACAACCTGTGAAAGTTTTCATGAAAATGATTAGGAATGAACTGTACCTTATAATTCTTGCAGTTCTGTTTTATGGCCAGGAAAATGTTCCTTAGTTCAATACTATGAAATTTCCCAGCTCAGTATTTTCTGTAGTTGTTACCTTATTAGACATTTTTTCATAATAAAAAAAGTTTATTATTTTATAGTGATGTGCTAATCCTAAAGCAGGTGGACGTTTTCTACAAAATCATTTTCTTTGAAAATTGAGTGTGAGCTGGCATGTGGCACACATCTGTAACCTCAGCACTATGGAAGGCTGAGGCAGGGGGATTGCACGGTCAAGCCCACCCTGGGAAATTTGGTGATTTAGTGACTCAAAAGTGGGAATGTAGCTCAGTGCATATGCCCTAGGTTCAATCTCCAATACCTTGGTATCCCTCCCCTCCATAGTAAATGTAAAGATACAGTGATATGATGCTTCTTACAGGAAGTACTTGCTTTATATCTATTCAAGTGTATGTTCCAATCTGTAACTTCACAGGAGGTAGTTTTAAATAGTAATAATTAGAGCTTTAAGGCAGCATTTTGATAGTAATAATAACTAACAATTTTGTAAGACACACATGTCAACCTCAGCTACTTTAGGCATAAAATATTCATGTATCTATTTATTTTTTTAAACTCTAAAATATTAAAATGTCAGGTCAGCAGCAATAAAACAAACTTAAGGGACATAGAAAAGAAATCCCTAATGGATTTAATCTTCCCTGAGGAATCTAGAAGAGACCATTTTTATTACTTGAAAAAATAATTGATTTCGTATTTGAAAAATAATGCCTTTTGTATTTTTTATTGTAGTGGCATAACTGCCTTCTGTTTGATTTCAATGTATCTGTGTCATTCCCCACTGAAAGGAGTAATGGAATTTTCAGGCCTTTCTTGAGAATATATATCAAAACAGATTGTGGGAACGAAAATGACACTGAGGAGCTATTGCCCTGGTTCAGGTGGACTACAGGCACCAAAGAACTACAGGAAGTGTTTCCTTTTGCACCTGATTGGATTTGTTTCCCCTGTGAAAATCTGAAGAAACACGTACATGTTGGCCATGTTTCACCTACACTACGTATAAGAGATTTATTGCCTCTAAAGTAATCTGCACAACAGAGCCTATAATTATAGTTTGTAACATATATATAAGAGAAGCACATTTGTTGCACATTTAAGTTACTCTTTGGCACTTGTCATGGTAATGCTGAAATGATAAATAAATGATAAATGTGTTCTTTTTTAAACATAATTTTTTTAAGTATAGAAAAAACTGAAAACTAAGCCAGTCATAGAAAATAATGCAAAATCATATTTTAGGGTCGTAGAACAGTTCTTACAATAATTTTTTTCTTAGATAAGGAGCACTAAAAAATAAAAAATAGTGTCTTCCTCCTTAGGTATGATTATTACTTCTGTTTGTATCACACATTCTGTTTTCCTATTCTTAGTAACAAGTACACAATATTAATTTTAAATGAAAATCCATAAAAATGTTCTATAGTTATTAGGATCTACAAAAAATCAGTTTTGCTTACTGGAGGGGTATAACGTGGTTTAATACACTTTGCTCTTCACAATTAAATTAGATGTTATTTTTTAGGGGAGAAAAACTCATAAAGGAAACAGCCTTGGAGATGTAATATGCTGTAACGCATTTAAATAATTAGACTTCTGTCTCATTGAAATGTATGTGCTCTAGGTTTGATAGTGATAAAGCATGAATATTAGTATGATTAGGAAATTACATCATGTCACAACATAATTGATTGACTGATAGCTGAATGAAAACTAACCATAACGCATGTGAAAATAAATGTGTGTTCTGCAGTTACTCTGGCAGGAATTTTGAATTTACCCAGTTACAAGTTTAGTGACTAAAATGCTCATCTTCCAAACAAAATGGAGCAGATATTTTGCTTTTGCTTGAGTCAGTATATGCCTTCATTATCATACTGGCAGGGGAAAAGATAAGAAGATTTGAAGTGCTTAGTGCTTAGTCCATTATTTAACTGTTCTTTAAGACTTGTCAGATGGATACCACATTGCTAATTGACTGTGAGCAATTAGTATTTTGGAACTTACCTTTCTGAGCTCCAAGTTTTAAATGCAAAGGCCCGGTAATGCAAGAATTAATATTCCCTTGCTTGCATCTAGGGAATTGGATTTCTCAAACAGTTAAATTATCATTAATTTTTCAAAAGCATTTTGTCTCTCTTTTTTTTTATCTTTCTCTCTCTCTTGCCTTATGTTTTTACTTTCTCATTCTCTGTCTTGATCTTTTAAAGATTCCTGTTCACACAAGTCTCCAGCAACACTCACACTAACATAGAAGGGCTGGAGAAGCAAGACCACTGCAGGATTCCGTTTCAAAGCTGAACCAATATTCACCATTGACATATCCATTCATCTGTGCAGGGTCATTGGAAATCCTCTCTCTCTACTTTTTCCTTCTCTTCAGGGAGCAGTGCTTAAAAGAGCAAACCCCTGGTGTGAAGAGATAGGAGAATTCTCAGCACAGCCAATGGTGCCAGGAATCGAATTAAAGTTGTCCATTTGCAGATGACTGTCTGTTGGAGCTCCCAGCACACAGAGGCAGTGTGCTTTCTGTTGATGCTTTGTTTACTTGAAATTCAGTCTGTCCGTGGCACTTCAGTTTAATTTTTTATGACAAAAGTTATATCATACCAAAAATATGCCAGGAGGGGAAAAACACTAAAATATGTAAGTCTGTAGAGTTATAGCATCTTATTAGATTCCCAAGATGTGCTCAAGGAAAAATACAAATTTTAAAGCTTTATGTGCATGCACAAGAAAAGATTGTGCTCCTCATTCTAGTAGCAGGAAAAAAGGAAAAAGTTAAATAATTACTGAATTCACTCTTCTTTTGAGGAGTTCAAAACTTGTCATTTAGTCAGCAGTTGTTGACATTTCCAGATCTATTTTGGCATAAATCACATTTTGATATGACTGAACCTACAATTTTGTCTATCTTCATATGCATTATCTTTTCTGAGTGAGAGGCACTAACACATGAGTTGCCTTTAAATCTTGGATGCCAGGAGTCAGCCCTGAGGATGCTTCCTCTAGTTTGATTTCTTTTGCTATCATCAGAGATGCTTCTGTGGTTTACTTTATCAGGCAGAGTTAAAAACTGTCAGAATTAGGTTTACAAGAAAAAATTTGAACACAAGGTGGGATATAACCTATTTATGCTTGGAAGTTGAAAACACATGGTCTCTTTCTGAGTTCCACAGAACAAAAGCGTGATTTAATTATTACCAGCATTGAGTTAGTAGCTGTTACTAGCTGATTATGTTTCTTTAATTTTTTTGTTTTATTTACAAGCAGTGTGCAGTACCTGGTAAAAAGTATACCTTTAATAAAAATGTATTGACCAAATGAATAAATGCGTAATGTTTCTTTTTTACTTATAACTAAGTTCAAAATAAAATTATTTAATTTTATTTTTCTTAGTATTTGATTTTATTTTTATATAAACAGACTGTATATTAACATATAAATACATAGATATAGGTATATGTTTTGTTCTGTACTTGACAAATTCTATTTAATGTTTTCATTTATTTTCTTATAGTTGTATGTATCAAACACACCTAATATTGCATAGTATTAATATCTTGCATAATAAATAATAAATTAATGTTGGAAAAATATATTTACTATCAACCTCTATACCTACTGAAATGTCTAATGAAAGCAATTCATTGTAAGGTTGCTTGTTCATACCACTTTAATTATGATATCACCCTTGCAAAGCAGGCATACTTAGGTTTTTACGAAAGATAGTATTGTAGCAAACAGTTTAATTTAACTAAGTGACCTTGTACTAAAGAAAAAATGTACAATAACATCAAGCTTATAAAAAGGGCAAGCTGTATTCTAAAGCAACCCAGACCTGATCCTAACGTATCAACCACTATAAAGAGAATGTGTCATCGTAAGACCTGCTGCACAACTGATTTCAGAAATATTATTACCCTCTTTTAGATTTATTGAAAACACTTATCCATTGACTTTTTTCAGAAAATGATACAACAAAAATAAAATAACTATTCTTCCATGTATCTATCTTTCTTAGTATTGATGTTTCTCTCTTTAAAATTTTAGTTATTGTAAAGATCAGTTCCCACTGATGCAATTATGCTAGTCCTTTTTAGCAATCTAGACCTTTTTTAAAAAATGTCATATCTGGTTATCCTGAATACAACATAGCCCATTAAGGTTACCATGGTGTGACCTTATATCTTAAATATCAGTCTGTGCCCTCTAGCCATTAGATATCATGTACCATTTAGATCAGTCATAGTACAAACTTTTAAATTAGAGTTTAACAAATAGAATGCAAACAATATGATTTAAACTATAAGAAATTTAAAATCGTATTTAGATTTGCTCCTGATACTTGTGTACCCATACAAAGCGTAATATTTAAATAAATAGATCACGTATTTTATAGTGACCTTATTACATGGGTTTCTTATTCTGTGATACATTCTATAGTACATTCTAATGATGTCTTGTTTTGTTATTTTTGCAAGGGCTGAATTGATGAATACTGTAAGTGCATTGGAAGTCAAGCATACACGTAGTAGGTACTAAGAGAAAATATTCTGATTTTATTTTTTAAAAAGGTGACAGGAGCTGGGCGTGGTGGCGCACGCCTTTAATCCCAGCACTCAGGAGGCTGAGGTAGGAGGAGCGTTGTGAGTTCAAGGCCAGCTTGGGCTACAACACGAGCACAAGGCCGGCCTAAGCTACATAGTGCGACCCTGCCTCAAAAAACCAGGACTGGGAGTTTGGCTCAATGGCTTAAGCGCCTGCCCTGGCAGGTGCGAGGTTGTGAGTTCAATCCCTGGTGGCACAAAGGTGACAGGTACTATTTAAATAGTGAAGTCTGTGTTGCATAAAAATTTAGTAGGATGGAGTGTTTGAAATTTTTGCTTATTTTCCTTTTCCTTTCTTATTTATTGAATACATATTCTGTTCAAAATACAGTATAACAGTGTTGGAAACATAAAATGACTAAGACATTCTCAGCTTGATGAAAGAGGTTAACACATAAAAATCTGTTACAATAAAATAACTGCCATAATTGACTCAATGATTCTTATGTAGAATTTGCATGAGATAGCCTTCATTTTAAGTTCTCCAAATACAGGTATCCTATATGGTAATCAGGCATCATTCTTTTCATCAAATGCTATGCAATATAGCAACCATATTTGTTTACGACAAACCATTTTGTTGGAAAATATGTATTATATCATCACTATGATAAGGTCATAAAATTTTGATACATTTACATACACACATGAAAATACTAATAACAGAGAACAGAAGAAGAAGATACTAGACCTCATGGATTTTGTAGTCTAAAAGGAGAGTCAAATAGTTGCAATTTACCCAAGTTACATTTGACATGGGAAAGAAAGGATGGTGTTGGGTGGAAAAGGACATTACAAGCAGGGAAAACAGCATATACAAAGATGTAAAAAATTTTAAGAGAGTCCTACAAAGTTAGCAGTACATACTCTATGTTCTCAACAATGTCAGAAGTAGAAATACATAGAAAAATTCCAAGGAAATTTTAAAGTTTTCAAAACAAAACAGATTTTACAAAGAAAATGACTTTAATGAATGCTATATGTTGATCGATAATTATCATTTTGATGTATGTTTCTGTATTTTCCTTATTTTCAAGTAAGTTATTTTTATATTATTATTATTTTGTCTTTTTGAGACAGGGTTTCACTATGTAGTACAGGCTGGCCTTGAACTCATTTTGTTGCCCAGGCTGGCCTCAAACTTGTAGTGATCCTCCTGCCTCAGCCTCCCGAGTGCTGGGATTACAGGAGTGCACCACCACACCTGGACTAAATTTCTATTTTAAAACCAGGGGTATGAGTATTTCAATTTTTTAAAGTAAGCCAAAGATACAAATAGACATATACATAATACATGCATATTCGCACCCTTGTACTTGTACACACACATACATATTCACACATATACATAGCCTGGAAGGTAAAACACCCAGGAACCATGGGAGAACTTGCTGAAAAGGGAAGAAACTGACAAAAGCATTAGCATGGGAATGAAGAGGAAGGACTAGATTTCAGTTTTTAAGAGATGAACTGCGAAGATTTTGCCACTGATTATACCTATTGTAGGAGAGGAAGCACTAAAATGCTTGGGAATGCGAGGGGCACTGGTGCGTTCTCTGCACGTGTAGAGTCTGTCCTCATATGGTAGGTTATGCTGTTCTTTAACTCTACAGTGGGACCTGCACCAGAGATTGAGGCCTAGAAGTTGTGAACAAGAGTCACAGTGTGCACAAGGTCTTCTGCAGGCAGTGTGTGTTGAGTCCGAAGAAAGTTGTAGGTTTGAGTACTCATTCTAAATTTCCTGCTGGCTAACATCAGTAGGATACTAAGTCTACTGTGCAGTCTGGATCTGTGTCAGTGTTAGAAAACCAAGGATTCAGCAAGTTGGAAAGAACTGTGGAAAACCACCAGGCAACAGTATCACTGAAACTCATAGAGGCAGCCATAAGCATGCAAGCTTTAAAACTAGCAGCTAATATCATGGGCATTGTAGCCAAACTGCCACATTTTATATCCTCACTTCTACCAGCATTGGTTGTGTGACTTTTGCTAATCCCTGAGTCTTTTGCCTCTTAGTTTCTTTATTCTAAAGGTGGGGGCTGGGGACAGAGGAGTGATGAGTAATAGCATCCAGCTTCCAAAAATGCCTAACCCCTAAAAAATCACAAAAGATATCACCTGTTTTTATTATTCTGTTCAAATGCATTTGACTACAGAGATCTTAATGCTTTGTAACTCTTTGTTTGGAAGTTTCATTTTTAATAAAAAATAACCATTTATTGACAGAACTAGTAAATAATTGCCATCTTCTAATCATAAAATAGTAGATGAAGTAACAGAAGCTGTTGTACACAGCATGGTTCTGAAATCTACCCACCTCATCGTTTCTCTCATTTCTTTTTAGTTCTGTCCCCTGGAACATCAAAGAATTCTTTGTAGTGCTAGTTCCTATAAAGTGACAATATGCTAGTTGGTTTCCTTGTGTCATCTCATTTAGTCCTCCAGACAATCTTTCAAAGGCATTATTATGCCCATTTCAAAGTAGGGGATATTTAGATTTAGAAAGGTTAGTTTTCCATGACTGCTGACTGAAAGTCTAAGGATTCAGACTTAGAATAATTCAAATAGATGACTAAATTCAAACCCACCATTATCAGAATATGACAAAAAGAATATTTCAGCAGAGTGGGCAGTTAAGAATTAAAGGCACTTTTGCCAGATGTAGTGGCACACTCATGTAATCTCAGCACTCAGAAGGCTGAGGCAGGAGGATCATTGTGAGTTCAAGACCATTCTGGACTGCATGGTAAGTTCAAAGTAGTTTTATAGTAAATTATGTTTTAAACATAGTTTCAGTAAGATGAATAAGATACTGTAAAGGCTATGAAAAACATTTTCATAAAATGCCTAGTACACTATACATTCTATTTTGTCCTTTCAACAAATAGGAGTATTGTATCTTACAGCAAATCCTACATTATTGAAGATTTCTTAGATGAGACCTTGTACTTTTTCTGCACCCTGTAAATCACCTACCAATTGGTGGTGTTACCCAAAATTACCTAAAATATTTCATAGGTATAATTTAGGATTTAATACAAAAAATACAGAGAGAGCTAAAATCACACTTCTTGTTTATACTGTCTTCTATGTGCATGCTTTTCCTGTCTTTCTAGAAGGCATACTGTAATTGTTAAATGAAAATGAAGATATGCAAACCTTAGATGAGAAAGCTAAGATGGTTTTATTCAAGAACTTTGGGTGATGAAACTAGAAGGGTGATGGCTTATGTAGGAAAATAACTTCCTCAGTGTTAGCCTAAAAGTAAATAGCAAATCAAGTGTTTAGAAAACATAGAAGACTTTAGTATAAATGAATTAGTGTAACAAAACTGTGAAAATGGGAATTGTAAAGTTAAACTCTGGTCCTGATTCTGTCAACTATTCACTATAAAATAATACTCTATCATTTGCTTATATTATCTCAGTCAGTGTTTGTTGTAGTAAGGGGTTTACAAGGAGAACAACTGCATACAGGACACAGAATTTATAATACTGTGTTTTATGATGGTCACCCAGAGTTAAACACAAGAAAGTGTGGAAAGTTCTGTCCACACACTAAAGACCCAGAATATTCAGCCAATGGCCCAGATCCCACAGCAGTGTCCTGCATGAGTCCAGCTGAAGACCCAGGATGCATGACAATGCCTCCCACAAATCCAACTGGAAGTCTAGAGCCCACAATAAGGACTCATGCCAGTGTGTTTTATAGCTCTGCACTGGGAAGGCCAAAGTTCAGCGGTGGAAGCTAGAAAGTCTGTGTCAGTGGGGTAAAGGAGCTGTGCCAGTAGGTTGAGGGTTCCGCACTGGAGCTGAGAAAGTCATGTTAAAATAAGGAGCAGAGCTCCTCTAAAAAGTACCACAGCCATCCTCAGCGAAAAGGACATCCCAAGCTCCTCCGATGATGAGAACAGTCGAGTTCTGTCCAGGAAGCCCAGCGTGACAACCTTCTACTGGAGATTAAACAGCACACATCTTCCCCTCCAGAGCCAGGAAGTGATGCTCAGTGTAAGGAGCAGCGCTCCCCCAAAGTGAACAGCAGCCACCATCAGCAGCAAGTTCCCAAGCTCCTCCGATGATAATGGCCAAATCCATATTGGGGAAGGTAGCCATGACAAGCTCCTCCAAGGAGAACCAACAGCTCAAAACAACAACACTTAGGAAAACCCACAACACCTCGCTCTTCTTCTCCACATCTCTATTTATGCTGGTAACTTTCCTCAAGTGGGCCATCTACACTCAGCACCATGCCGATCTAATTCGGCTGGTGTTAAGTTGACCACCCGTTTTTAATCCATAGCAGTGTTTATAGTAATCGTGTGAGGTTCACTAATGAGGAATCTTAGATTCACAAGTTGGTCTTTGGATCAAAATTATTGTGATAATGACCAGGGACCTGGCATTAAAATGTATGTCTTTTAGTTTCTGGTATGGTATCTCTTGCTGTTGAAAAAGAGCAAGCTGAAACATTAATAATGTTAATTTTATAGACCACTAAATTATTAATACTTGATGCTGTAACCTTTTTTTACAAGGGAAGGAGTGTCCCATGTTCAAGAAGCCCTACTCTTGTATTTTCCCAGAAAAACTGAAAGAATCATGTCACAGCGATATATGTGCACCCATGTTTATAGCAGCACAGTTTGTAAAAGCTAGATCTTGGAAACAACCAAAATGCCCATCAACCACAGAATGGATGAAAAAGATGTGGTATTTTTATATAATGGAATATTACGCAGCTATAAAAAGATGATCTTGAGGCTTTTATAGGTAAATGGAGGCAACTCAAGACTATACTCATAAGTGAAATAAATCAGACTCACATTTGTAACTATCGTATTGTCTCCCTAGTGTAAAAAATAAATAATAATTAAAAAAAAACTGCAACAGTAATAAGATCCAAAATGTATAATAGATACTACAATAAGGGAAGGGAAAGAAAGTGCTCAAAATACATGTAACTGTATGTATGTATAAGTATACAAGATAGATAACTATACTACTAATTCTCTGTTAGTTCATTAGAAAGAATAGTTTGTGTTGTCATTGTTTGATTTTTTTATGTCTAGATTTTGTAACTTGAACAACCACTTCTAAGATAACAATATGTCATATAGTAACTAGTATTGATTTCTTGCTTTTTTTTTTGAAATTCAGTATTCTACCTTTTTTTCTGTTTTGCTTTTTAAAAATTAAAAAAAAAATTAAAAAGCAAAAAAAAAAAAAAAAAAAGTAACCCCACTCTTGCGCTCTATTGGAACTCTCCCTAATGCCACCACATGAGGAATCCAAAGGGTCATGAGAACGTGCTCACTGGGAACTCAGGCCCTTGTTCCAGGCACTGGGAAATCTCTGTGCAAATTATTCTGAGCTGCCTCGCAGAACCCATGCAGGGCTCTTCCCCAGTTGTCTCTTTCCACGGTTGGAGAGTGCGCTCAATATATGGCCACCTAGACCCAAACAGAAGTTAAAGAGGCAGCTAGCTGGCTGCAGGTGGAAAGATGGAAGGGAATGGATGAAACATTTTTCTAGAGCATGCATGATGAGCTCCTGTGTTTCAGGATGATAATAAAGGAAAAGAGTAGCAGCTCTATTCAGCTTATCATGCTGGAAGAGCTCTGACAACCCAAAAGATAAAAATGGCAAAACTGAATCCAACCTGTGAGGTGTTTATGAGTATATAATTGCCAAGATAGAAAAAACATTCTTGATGTAACACCACTACCCTGTTTATAACTTTTAAAATACTTCTTAACTTTTATCAGTTTTAAAATACCTTAAATATTTAGGCATATATGTCTCTAGAGATGTGTTCATTTCTTTCTATATTGGTTTTAATTCTTCCTGAAGTTTGAATAAATATTTTAGAAATGACTGTTAGTCATTGCCCTTCTTTTAGTACAATCTTTGCTAAAACTGAGAACGCAATCTCAGTCAGGCCTACTTTTCCAGGTTGTTCTTTGTTGTCATACACAGCAAAGCAGCATTGTCCTTTCTGGTTTAATGTAGTGACTTTCTAACTGTAGTGGTGAATTTATCTTCACATTCTCTTTACCCTTGATCCTCCTGGTGACCAGGGCTTACACTTACTGGGCATTAGGGATACGTGGAGTTAGAATGGAACATGGTTTTCCTGATAATCTCATAGAAAGACTGTGTGATATCTGTGTGATATAGTATCTTTGAGAGAAGAAAGGAGGTAAATGTATTCTACTTGCCATTCAGTGTACCTACTCTCTTTGAGAAGGCAGACCCTCTCCTTTTCTTCAGTATTTGTCTGAAACATGCACACCTTCTTGAGTACTGTTCCACCAATCCCGACCTATGTCCCATCTGTAAAATAGTGTATACTTGATTTATATATCTTTCCACTATTTTCCCCTACAGTCTAGAATGTGTATGTGTATGGGAGGGTCACTGACTTCCTGTCAGGGAGAGGGGTAAGCATTTACACCTTTGTGGACTTTATGATCTCTGCCAAAACTACTCAACTCTGCCTATAGCTAAAAATGAACCATAGATAATACGTAAACAGTGGGTATGACTGGGTTCCAGTCAAAGTTTGTTTACAAAAGATGTCACAGTGGATTTGACTTGCTAGATTTGGCCAAGTCTGCTGATCTTTGATCTATGGTAATGATCAAATTTTCTGCATATCCATTTGAAAAGTTCCTTGCTTCATGCTTCATTCTTCTTTGTCTCTTAAACTGTTTATCTTCCTTAAAATGATTATGAGGAACGTTCTCCAAGCTTGCTATCTCACCTCTTCACAAGCCATTTCTTCCATAATCAACTCACTGTGGCTTCTGACCCCATTGCTCTATTGATATTTCTCTCCCATTGGTCACCTCTAGCATCCTATTTTCTTCCCTAACCCTACTTGGTTTCTCTGAGTTGTGTGCTATTATTAAACACTCTGTCTTTGAGAATCCTCCTGCACCTGTCTTTTGCAACAACATATTCTCTCCATGGTTTTTCTTTTGTTCCTCTTTGGGCCTTGTAAATATCCTCTCAATCCCCATCCCTTGCTCCTTAAATGATGGTGTAACTCAAGAGTTGGGTTTTCACCTCATTCTATACATGTTCTCTGTTAGATGTTCCATTTCATATCTTTATGACTCTAACCCTACTTGTTTTGCTTTTACTTCTCTCCTACAGTTCCAGTGATCAGCCATTGATTATACAAAGTACAGAAATTTGGAGTGGTTCTCCAAGGGAAGACAATGTGTAGCAGTTTTGAGTCACATAATTCAGGTGGCAATGTTGGCTCTTTGGTGGCTTTTTGAAAGTTACTTAGATTCATCAAACGTGCTTTAGCATACTAAAAAAAATGATGATCCCTCAGTAGGCTTTTGGAAGATAAAAGTAACATTTATTTTGATTTATTTATCAGCTGTTTTTAGTATCTCCTAATCGTTTATGGTTCTGGGGATGGAACCCAGGTTCTCAGGCATGTTAGGTTCAGGATCTACCACAGAGCTCCCCTCCTGACCCTTACATGTATTTCTATCTTTATGATGATGTCCTTTATAAGAAGAGAAAATGTCCCTTTTCTTCTTGGCTTCAAACCTCATTGGCTAGTCTATGCTTTTGTATCTACTTCTAAAATCTTAGATATTCCTTTTGCTAAAGTTCAAGCCTGCTTTCTAGTCTTTTCCTGTTCACTTTTGTCCTATGTATTTTTAGTATGGGTATGCTATTGCTAAAGAACAGATTAGGACAACACTGTTTTGATGGAATAGAGTTCAGACATTTAAATTCCTTTGCAATGTGCTTTAGAGCTTTATGTCTACCTCCATGCCACAACATGCACAAACATACAGTTCCCTCCTGTCCCCTAACCCTAGCAAGCTAAGCCGTTTCCAAGTAGTACCAAGCACATGTGGCTTCATCTGTGAGCTTGACCCAGTTTTGTCTCAGGTGAGAAAATATCCCTGTCTGTTCTAACTAATGAAATTCTGCTGAGCTTTCAAGATACCTCAACAATTAACTCTTCTAGGTAGACATTTCTTCTTAATAGATTTAGAAATAATTTTTTTTCAGTAAATCTCTGAAGATGAACTATAAGCTTCATCAGGGCAGGGAACTGTATTGCCTAGCACTTTTAGCAGGAATTCTCTGATAATAATAAGCACTCAGAAGATTTCATTGTTTTGTTTTAAATAGTTAATATAAATGATCCTGTTTGTTTTTATTAGTAACAGTAAAAGCTACCAAGATTCAGAGACTCAAGGATGATTCTTATTGGAGTCTGGTTTGAAGAGTTGAGACTTCTGTAATCTATTTTTCCATAATTGACAAACTGAAAATAGAAACAGGGGAGGAAGGGGAAAGGGAAAGGAAGAGTGAAAAAATAACACATTGTTCCACCTGCCAGATGGGGAGAGGGAGAAAAGATATGCTTGAGATGATTAATCTTAGTACAATACAAGAAATTGAATTTTCTGATTTCATTTTAGTTTATTGTTTTCCTTGTTTGTTTCATGGAAATATGTGGGAGGATATTTTGTCGTAAGATTTTTTTAGCATAGGAACATGGCAAGTAATGGAATTGAAAGGGAGCAAGAATGGTAAAGATAATAGTATGCATTTTGGGTCCCTGAACATTTTAATGATTCATAATCCCTTATTCTTTTAAAAATTATTTGCAAGCTATGTATTCACTTTTGTGCATCTTTAGATTATTATCTAAATGATTTGGGCCAAAAAGTATAAAATCCACAGTTTCTATTTTATTTGGCCTAATTGATCCATAACTTGATTTACATGACAATGTGTGTTTATATGTTATTTTTTTCCTCTGCATTAGTTTCTGTGAATATACCATCTACTATAACAGGTGTTACTTATATTAAAAATGAAGACCTAGGCAATTTATGCCAGCTTTCTATAACACAGAGTTAGATCTATTAACTAGGTACTCAATCCCTAATTAAAATTCATAGCTATAACTACAACTAATTATGGAAAGTTATTTTTAGAACTCAGCAAAATAATGATTCTTGTTTACCATTATTATTATTATAGTTATCTTTACCATTATTTGACATGGCAAATTCTCAACTTTTATAATAAAAGTAAATGAAGAAAATATGCATCTCCTTTAATAAAACATTCATTCATGATATGAGTTGTTAATGAAGTTATTCAAAGTTGTAAGAAGGTACTCCAAAACACTTGAAAAGGACCTTCTCTTACTTTGTGAATCATTTAAAGATGAAAAGATGCAGTGTTTTCCAGCGTTGGTTTACACTTTTGTTGTTCTAGATGCAAATTTAATTGAGACTTAAACAGGAAAATATTTTGATCTGAAAATTATATGAATTCACAAGGGAATAAGTTTGGTGTCTTTTCTACTTTGTAATGTAAAGAAGCGCATTCCACAAAATCAGATGAAACAAGTCATTAACTTGACAATCTCAGTTTGCATAGTCCTATTGATTTAGAAAGCTGAAAACAGTTATGCTAGTTTATTGGCTCCAATTAGTAGATGTGAAGCTCATGAGGTTACAAGAAATAGAGTTGCAGCTGGAGATGAATCCTTTAGTACAAAGCCCTTGTTAACATTTTATCATGAATGAGTATAAACTGTTGGTCTCCTGTTATTTTCTGTACTTTATTTATTATCTTTATGGACCTATTGTATTTTGGAATGTCCAGAATTCCATTTCAAAGTTGACAGTGTCATGTTTTGGATTACGGTAACAATAATATTTTATCTTACCACCTGAGAGATTTCATTTCATGAATATAAGCTGAAAAGTTTCCCATACATCTTTTTTGAATAATCTCCAGAAAAAATTTCAATTACTTCTATGTAAATATATAAGGGTATACCTCAGGATACAATCTTCTGACAGAAAAAGCAATATAGATTCTGTAGGTATTTACTTACTTTAACACATGCATAATCCTCCACAGAAATAACTTCTGTCCTTACAGGGATGTGAATTTTTCCCCCTATCACTAAGAAGTCTGGATATGGATAACTCCTCACTCCCCTAGTACATGCAATGAGTAATGCGTATCTGTGCTACCATCCTTTAGTGTTAAGAGCTAAGTAATTACTGTTACAAAAGGGAGGAACCAAGGAGAAAGATGGTATTTACATTTTTAAGAATAATTAATGCTGCAGTATAATATTAATTATATGTTATTATAAAAGTTCAGAATTTCTGTAACTTCCTTTCAGAATATTCATGGTTTTTTGTACTTAAACTTAGCAATAGAAATGCTATTTTCCCTTTAATAATCACTATATATATATATATATATATATATATATCTGGGTGCATGATTTTCCATAATCAAAGGAAGGAAGACAATTTTATGAAGTGTGGGGCTGCTGAAGAGAAAAGCTGGTTATCAATTATCAGGTTATATAATCCTTGTTTATCATTTATTAAAAATTATCAATTGGAAAACCTTTTGACTAGGTTGGCAGTAGCCTAAATTTCACTGTATAATGAATATAACCCAACTGTAATAGAAGATGACTCTAATTCCAAGTACATTTAGCATAGAAAAAATAAGATTGTTGTAATAAATCTAACATCACAGCAACCAATTCAGGGAGCTTAATTATGACACTACTAAATGTGAAAATCTATTCAGTGCTAGGAACACTTTTCACATTACATTCATGCTAAAGATTGGCTGTTAAGAGCTCATTACTGGTATTTTTCTAAAGAGCGGTTTATTAAACACAGTTACCTAATAAGCATCTTTGGTGGTGCAAATTGCTGAAAACAGTAATGAGTCTGATTAGACTTCATTTCAATTACTACAGCTTGTCTAGGAAAAACCCAGATAGATAGGTGTGTGTGTGTGTGTGTGTGTGTGTACTTCAATGCTTTGTAATTCAGTTATAAGATACTGCAGAGTTAAGAAAAGCAAAAGCCACCTCTATATTTCCTCTCTACCGCTCACTAATGAAGAGAGAATTGTCCAAGTCATCATCCAGTTTACACACTGGAAAACTGGATGGACAAAGTGGGGTTGCAATCATGTTTGCTTAAAAACAACAAAGGCCGCCTTGACTAATATTTCTAAATAAGGTCACCGTTACTTTCTCTCTTTTCTTCTTAGGACTTTCTCTATTTTCTTCTAAAGGAGGTAGAAACTTAAAACTGACTCGTTGCTATTTTGTTCATGGAGGCAATTCTCCAGATGAATAGGCTCACCTTTCAATTGTGTTTTATCCGTGGATCGTCTATTTAAAATAATAACAATACAGGAAGTGTTGGACTATGCATGCTAATTATCAAAACAATTTTTAATGCATATTTCAGGCAGGAGAAAATAAAAGAAACAAAGCTTTATGAATGTATACAAATATTTCAGAAAATGTAAGGGAATGTTTATTAGGCACAAAACTTGATTTTTATATTTTTAAAAGTGTGTTATTTAGCTGTATTTTTTAGCTAACCTTCTATTAAATTATGCTTGGAATATTACTACTCAAATTGAGAAAAAAAATTTAGTGTAAAATGCTTTTAAGTGATTAAGCTGTCATTGTTTTCACTTGGGTACTCTAGTAACATTTTAATGTTTCTAGAAGCTATGGCCAGAAATGCAATCCATTATAGTTTATGCTGTTTGAATAGATCCTTTTAAAACTATAATATCGTTTGACATTGAACTGGATAAGATAATTTCTAAAACAAAATATAAAAACAATTGCTGACTGTAAAAACATTAAACAAAAAAAGTTAGGTAAGCAATTATTTAATGACCATAGACTAACAGTAAACTGTAAATGTAATTACCATACTTTTTAGGCATTCTGATTCTTTTAAGAAGATTTACTTTAATGGAGAACTTTTTCAGATATCTTAATTCAATGAATATGAATATATCCCTTGACCTATGATTTGTCATTAATTCTATCAATTATCCATTCTGTTTAAAAGGAAGTCTGTTGTGTAGAAAACACAAAAATAAATTCTAATTAACAAGTATTCTCCTATGTAATGCAATTACATGTTTCAAAGTGATTGTTTTTCGCACGAATTCAGAACTTCCCCAAAATGTATATTTAATTAAGGAAATGAGTGTTGTAGTGTATTTCAAGATCATGACTAAGACTTGGGATTTTTGTAAGTGTGGACTTTTCTGAGGTATTTAACGTGGCTTAAGCCACAAACAGTAAATACATAGATAAGAAAATTTTAAGTAATGCTTACTTTTGATTTTTTAAATGTGCACATTACAAGGTAGTTAATAATTCAGAACGTGTTTTCAGAGACTGGAGGTGTAGCTCAGTGAGTGCATGCATGCTTAGCATGGACTAAGACAGGCCCTGGGCTCAGTCCCTGACCACCCCATCCCCAAATAAAAAACTATTAGAATGTATTTCAGAGTCAGACATTGTTAATAATGAGGCTAGTAAAATATAGATCCTTTTTTAAAAGAGAAAAGTAAGTTTTTTGGAAAGTTCGCATCATATCATTCAGGCTTGCTTCAAACTCATGGTATAGCCCAGGCTGGCCTCAAACTCTTGGAGATCCTCCTGCCCTAGCCTCCTGAGTGATAGGATTACAGGTGCATGCCACCATTCATGTCTTCTTCCATTGTTTCCCTTATCTTTTGTGTCTTTTCTGAGATACAAACATTCTTATACACACATATACAAAAACCTGTATTTAATTTTTTGTGTAACCTGTTTGTTACCTATATTTTTTGAGATACATTTTGGTTTTTTTGTTGCTTAGGAAATTTGTGTGCTATGAATAAGATAACACAATTTGACCAAATATAAGAAGATTTAACTTACTCGCTTTTTAAGCATAAACAACTAAAACTAGCACATCTAAAAATAAAATTTTTTCAAATTATCTGCTCATTTAAAAATGTGATTGAAAGATAACTCTTTTTCCTAAAATTACAAACAGACATGATACCAATAGCTAAGGCAGTCACTAAAATAGTTCAAATCATCTCTGAAAAGGAATAGCATTTTTTGTAGGGGGTAACATCCTTCTAGCTTTCAGTTCTAATGGAAACAATATTGAAAGTAACTATTAGAAACACAGAGGAAAACTGGATGGAGATTATTTGGAGAATTATAACCAAAAGAAAAGGAATCTGTTTTATATGATCGATATACATAGTACTATATAAACTATTTTATTCAATTTAATCAAACATTTTCATAGAATAGCTTAATGCCATGGTCCAACATAATGGTAGTTTAAATTGTGCAATTAAATATTATTGTAAATAACAAAAATGCTGCATGTAGTAGGGCAACTATAGTACTCTGAGAGGCTGAGGCAGGAGTAACTTAAATTTAAGCCCAGCCTGTGCAATTTAGCAACTTTAGCAGCAAGACTCTGTCTCCAAAGGGGGAAAAAAAAGTTAAAAAGTACTGGGGATGAAACTCAGTGCTAAGGCCCTGAGTTCAATTTGCATTTAATCCCACACACACACACCCCACACAATCAAGATGGAATGTGAAGAAATAATTTATTTGTGGGTCCCTTCTGTCCTTCTGTTAACATTTTCCCAAGAATTATGCTGTTGGGCATTTCATCCAGTACAGGAAATGCCACTTCCTTTGAAGACACTATATCCTTGTCTGATTCTGTCTTATATGCTGCATTCTTTGTTTTTACAAATGGAAAAGCCAACAGCACTAATGTCTGGACTGTCATTCTCACTGCACTGCAGCAATGTTCTGTTTATCTGGAAATCAGAGCATCCCAATTATAGGTGGTTCTCAGATTTATTTCGCCAGACTCTATTATGGGGCATGGAGGGGAGACTATAAAGGTGATGGCACTACTGTTACTGCGAAGAGCTCTTCACTTTTAATTCTGGACTGTGTTGGTTGTATTCTAAAGCAGTTTATCTTCATAGTCCTCTTATATGGAAGAAACAACACTAAACCAACCAAAACTCATTTCATATGTAGCTTTTTCCACTACCTTCAGATCACAGTTATTTTCTTCAGGCTGGACTAAATTATACACAGGTCCCAGGAGTGAAGGACACTGAATTAATGCACTATGTCACCCAGCCCTGACTAGAACATTTTTTTTTTCAAAGTCCAAGACACTATTTTGCTACTGCATTAAAAATTAATGCACAAATTGCCAAAAAGAGAAAAATGCATAAATAACCTAAGCAAATTTTGTTTGTGTTTTGCACACTTTACCATCACCTCCAGCAAGGAATTTTTAACGAGAATGGTTGAGAAGGCCTGTATACTTAATATGTAAATACTCTTACTCCTTTGTCTAATTACAGTAGTATATGAGAGAACTTTCCATCTTAAATAAGCAAATTTATATACCTACTTTATTTTCTGCAAACTGCCTTTTTAGAATAAGGTTTCAGAGGAACACAGAAAAAATGATGAATGCAAATTCCATTTTATGCAAGATCCTCGGGTTTGGGAGATTCTGAATTTGTTTATTGACCCTTGTCAGTTTGGTATGTTGGGCAAAAACCAGTAGTTCCATTTAAATGTAGCTAAATTTAGCTTTGCATTTAGCTCCTTGAAATAGAATACATATACAAATAGATGTGTGCATATAATGGTTAATAGAACTTGCTAGGATCGTGAGTGAAGAAATAAAGCAGTCAAATCTAGTACCCTGCCTAGTTTGTGTTAATTAAAAGTTATGAGTGCAAATATATGTTATATGGCAAAATAGTATCTTCCGAATCAACTCTAATAACCTCAGACTTTTAGGAAGCTGGTGATTATTATCTCTGCAAAGTCCTTTTTTAAAAACAAAGATTCAGAACACTTGGAAAATGTACACTTTAGGCATTTAGATTTGTTTTTTTTCTGGGTCAGTCATGTAGGCTGGATCCCAGGAATCTAGCATGGGGCTCTCAAGTTGTGTTAACCCCATTTATCCCTGTGTGCCGCAGCTCACCTGTTATTTACACACATAAGAGGGTTGATGCTGCAGAACAAGGGGAATGCTCTGTTGTGCCACCAAACATACATATTCATTAGCCCCGGCAGTCCCCATGGACGTGTGTGGTATGTCCTGATGATCTTTGTATGACAAAAAGAAGCGGGGGGAGGGTAGATAGTCTTAATGGATTGAAACCCATACATGGGAAAAGGGATGACACAACATGAGAAGTGAAAGGCCATAAAGTAACAACAGTAAAGGTTGACTAGAATGCAGTATTTAAACTGATTATAAATTGTCTAAAATTCACAGCATAAACAATATAACATGTGCCTTCATATGGGAGCATCAGTCTGTTTACTTTAGAATTTTTCCCTTGCAATAACTAGTAAACCTCACAATTCAGAGTATAACTCATTTGTATGTTTTAAATGGTACATATATGCCAGTCATGTGTGTGGTTTTTTTTTTTTTTTGTAAATTACTGACTGCAGGATATACAGAGTTTTGAGTAGTGTTTTCATACTGATGCTTATAATTCCCCCTCCCACACACAAAAGTATGTCTAAATTTTAATTGTAAACTATATAAATTTCTGTGTGAGTATAATTTATACATTCACTTGTATAGTTTGATATAGCACTAGAAATTTTAGGGCCTCCATAAGAAAAAAAAGGGATTTATTTGAATTATGATCGTGATTTCCTGAGGCACTTTAAATGATATCAGATGTACCTGATCACATGATGAATATAATCTCTGTGTTCTAAAAATGATATTCTTTCATCAATGTAAATTTGCTTTTCTTTCTCCCTCATAAAGACAGGCAATCTTTTTACATATGTCTTGCATATCAAAAATAATGACCCATCAGTCCCATGCATACCAAGTTTCAGTGTCTGTATAAAATATTAAAAAAAACAATTATCTTTTCACTTGGTCATGCTTTGATAAGTGAATATTTTCTTGCTATAAACAAAAGGCAATGCTTTTTAAGGAAGCTGACTCAAATCATAAGCTATCTACAAGTAAAATTTAAGGACAGACTGTGTCCCAATCCAAGTCGTGTTACATTGAATACAAGGATCTTACTAAGCCCTGTGTGATGACAGACAGAATAAGACCTGTCAGTTCTCTAGGTACTATGCACCTAACAGCTTTCTGGAGGAAAAAAGAAGTATACCTTTAGAGTATCTTGAACAATCTTTTAAAAATCTATACTAAAGCTCATCCAACTGAGTAATAAAAGATGCTTTACCATGAAATTAAGCTTTACTTTGTGCATCAGAATCTATAGCACAGAGCATATTAGGAATAAAGGAAATGGACATATGGAAAATGGACATATAAAAATAAATCTGACAAGTAAAAGCAAATGGGAAAACTGAAACCACAATCCTAAATGAGGTTGTTTGTTTGTTTGTTTGTTTCTGTGTGTGTGTGTGTGTGTGTGTATTTTTTTTGCGGGGGGATGGTTAAAGGGATCGAACTCATTACCTTTGGCTTGCCAGGCAGGCACTTGTGCCACTAACTTAAACCCCTGGACTGAGGAATTTTTTTTTTAGATATTATTAATTATGATTCCACTAATGACAGTGAATCATGAAGAAAATTATCTGTTATTTTTCCTTTGCTCTGATTAAGAGGGCATGGTTGCTCTTTAAAAAACAGTATTTGGAAAATTTTTCTTATAAGACAACTACATTTTTCAAAAAGTTTTAGAGTGATGTACTCCCTAGGTAGTTTTCCAGAAGATATGCTTAAGGGAAAACAAAACAAAACAAAACAAAACTTGAAGCTCCAGAGTGAAGACAGAAATTCAAATGAGTGTGTGACCTGGTAGCTATGCAACTGCCTGCTGTAACAGGGAGTAGGTAATCACGACAGCATGGAAAGTTAGGCTGTATTCAAAGAGGGGCTTGGTCCTCAGATTCAGACAAGTGTTGTCAGGCAAAAATGAGGTGTTACAAGATTTTTTAACATGCTTAAAATACAGATTTTTAAAGAAAATATGAAGTTGAGTAATTTTTAAAGCTTTGTGGAGGAAAAAAGAATACAATTGTAGGCTGTGTGCTGCCCTCAGTCTGCCGAATTGCAATTTCAGGGTGAACTGTCTCAGTCATGTTTACAGAACTCACGACCATTTAGCCAGAAAAGCCCTCCTGCTTGCTAAATAGGTTTGTTCTATGCAGATGCAATTGAAGGAGTAGGGGAATTTGCTGCACCATATATATTGTAATTTGAAGTTTTGAGGTGAGAAAGTGTGATTTAAAGGGGAAAAATCATTTTCCATTATTAAATCATACAATCAGAATAACTTATTTTGAAGACTGGAGGTTTGAGAGCATTAATAGTTGGTTTTAAACCTTTAAGTACTTTGTTTCTTAGTTTTGCTCCTAAAATGTTATGTTACTAACATTAAAAATAAATAAATATTATGAAAATGTTTTGACACCTTTTTGATTAAGGAGATCATGCTGTTTATTTTACTGAGTATGATAGGATTTTGATGCATTTTTTTTTCTTAATTTTTTTTTTTCTTTTTGAGACAGAATCTCATCATGAGGTCCAGACTGGCCTTGAATTCACTGTGCAGTCCAGGCTGGCTTCCAACTCCTGGTTCCTCTACTGCAGTCTCCAAGGGCTGGCACTATAGGTGTGTGCCACCACACCTGGCTTTTGTACCTTTCTTACAACCAGCTTTCCCACTGGAAAGTTTCTCTTTCAGTAGCTGTCCTGAAGTTAAAGGAAAACTGATTTCTAAAATTCTGGGAGTGTTTTACTTTTTCTGTCTAGCCAGTATTTTATGTTTAACGTATCGCTGGCTTATTCAAAATAAAGTAATATTTGGATAGTTGGCACTTGGAAAATATTTCTACAAAATATCATTAAGTTTTGTGATCCTGCTAGCAGTCTAGTAAGGTAGATGATGCCATTGTCATCCAGGTATCATAGCTGAGTAAACTGTGAGTATAATGCATGTGAGCAATTTAAGATTAGGACAAATATATGATGACCTACACAGTGCCAGTGATCTGATTTCTAAGCCTGGAGTTTTCACTCTTAAACAGAATTCCAGAACTCCTTTGTTTCTTCAGTCTCCTTCTGACCTAACAATCTAGTAACACCTCCGAATACAATAACCACACAATATAGCATCCAGTCCTCCAGGAAACCATAGTATGTAAAATATCAGAGTGAAAGTGAGATTTTCTCATTTTAAAGTTCTATTAATCCCTAACATCAAAACAACCTAATTTTAGAAAACTTAGCACATGATATTATGAAGAACACAGAAAGCTGGAAAGGTTTCATCACTTTGTAAAACAAAACCTCATGAAAAATCGGATTCTCTTGATTAAACTTCTTAGCATGAAACCCCAAAGCTTTGCACAGGATAGACACTCAATTTGTCCAAGAGATAAATTTGAGACTCCATCATTTTTAAATTATAAAAATTTTTAAAATTTTATGAAATTTCTAATTTTAGTATGCTCATGATGTTAGAGAAATTAGACTAAAGAGCATTAGTAATTCCTTTGCTTCTTCCTCTGGCTTTTCCCTTTACTATTTACTATTTCCTATTTCTGAATCTAGCACCATATTTTGAGGCTAGGAATTAATCAGAAATGGACTGAGGAAATGGCCTGATCGAATGGGTTACTAAAAGTAATCCAGTATTAGATTCTCCTAGGTCGGCCTCTTGGCTGATGGGGGTGAGCAAACAGGAGAAGAAGGCTGCTGACTTCACTGGAACACTTAGTCTCATTCTTACTTCCTTAAAACATCATGACAAGTAGGCGTTACAGAAGGGAAGTTTTAAGTGCTAAGAGTTTTTGTTTGTTTCTTTGCTCGTTTGTTCCCCGCTGTCTTTTTTTTTTTTTTTTTTTCCTGTTTTTTCAGGCTAGCCTTAAACTCACTTTGTAGCCCAGGCTGGCCACAAACTCATAGCAATCCTCCTGCCTCAGCCTCCTGAGTGCTGGGTGCCTTACAAGGCTCTTTGCTGCATTAAAACTTTATTTTGGCCAGTGAAATTTTGAATGCTGTATGCTTGTTCTATCATCTGATCAAAGAAATGGTGAAATTTTTGCATCATTCAACTTCCAAGGCTGTAAAATATTGTAATTCTTCACCGTATATACTCCAGTAGTGGTTGTTCTAGAAAGAAACTTTGGTAAATAGTATATTATGCTTTTTAAATATTGAAAAAAATAATGAAAAGTTTAAGGGTACAGTAGCCCCAAGAAATGGACTAGGCATGGTGATGTTGTCATGCAGGCCTGTGTGGGCGCCATGCGGCTACTCCAGAGCAAGCAAACCCACCGTGCCTGCGGGTGTTTGCCTCAGGATCCTGCCCTCAGGAAGTCTGAGAAAACCTACAAATGAGGCCAGAGTCCCCAGCAGCTACAGTCACCCTGTGGGAACACAGTAGAGGAGGCTGCTTGTTTAAACCTAGAGATCTATTGAATAGCATATATGTATTAAGGGCAGGTGGGGGTAGTATTTCAAATTATTATTTCTAGGAATATGTGCTAAAAATAGATTATGGAAGACCCACCATTTTATTTCTAATTTACTTTCATTTTGAAAGTTGTTTTTACATCCTTCATTTTTTAACTATTTCTGTATAATTTTGAAGAATGTTACTACAGTTATTTAATTTCAAAATTAGTTACAGAACAAAATGTAAGAAGTAAAGCAACAAGGTAGTAACTCTTTTGTATTTAAACCCAAGTTATAAAGTTAGTAATGAGAAGAACGGCAAATGTTATTGAATCCCCCCCATTCACAGGAAATGCAGATTTGTTCATGTATTTCTACAAATTGATTATATATATAAATTCATCCTGTGACAACAAAATAAGAACAGCATATGCACGTGTTTACAATAGCATCTACTATTTCTATATAACACATGATAAATTATTTTGAAATAAATTTTCTATTAAATTACCTATTTTAAAAACAATACTGTGTCATTTGCTAGCTTATTGAGAATTTTCTCATCTTTTCAAAATAAAAATTTATGTTTTGGAACAATTCTTCAGTTGTCTTTAAGGACTATTTTTCTTCGTATCTCTTGTTCGGAATGTTGAAGCTTTCTAAACAGCCCTAAGGGCTATTATTCTGGAGTGAAGTTTCCAATGTTAAACTTGTCGTTTTTGAGATTTTTCTCCTTATGTTCTGAGGACAAATCATATAAAAAGTTGTCTTTAAAATCTGTCTCATAAGCCACTCATAGTGTTGCATGGCTGTAGTTTTAGTGCCTGAACTCAGGAAGCTGAGGCAGGAAATCACTTGACTCCAGGAGATCGAGTCCAGGGTGGACACCATAGTAAAACCTCTTGTCAAAAAACAAAGCCTGTCTCATTTTGGAGTGCCAAGTAAGGTGATAGGAAAGTGCTGTTGGTTACTCACCAATAACAACAGTATGGTCAAATGGGGCATGGTATTTGTATTCAAAGAACATTTGGCTCTGTTTTTCTTCCATTTCACATCAAAAATATCACCACCAATAAATGGCACAACAAAAACATGATTGGTGTTAATTCTAATTTGTGCTGAAAATTAAAAAAAAATGATGAAAAGATTCTTTATGTTCCCAAAGCCAAGACAATCTCCTGAAAACAAATGTCTTCAGATCCTGCTAACATTAAAAACTAGTTTGTGGTTATTAACTTATGCTTTCAGATAGCATTAGCAATTTTGAAGCACTGGATAAATTCTCATGTTTCAGGGAATGTGAACAATTGTGCACCCTTATGTTTAATCAAAACTCAATCTTGCCTTCTGTAGCCCTGCTAAGGTTAGTGTTATTTAGTATGCATCAATAAATAAACTTTCAATTATCTTGGCAAGCACATCCAAAAATAGCCTGAGAATCAAAAGGCAATGGTGTATCCAGTAATTCTTCCAAATAAATAATTCTGATAAATAGAATCTTTGCTTAATTTCAGATGAAGTAGAAATCTTATGAAATTTAATTAGTTTTGCTGGAGTTGAACTATACAGAAATATCCAGTGAAAATGGCCTTTTTATTTTATTTAAAGTGCAGATTTCTGTCTTTTGCATTGATATAACTTAGTAAAATAATTTTTGCATTTTGTTCATAAATGACTAAATTACAAGAAAATATTATTGAATCCAGTATAGGTGGAGGGGTTCCAATTCTTACTTTCTAAAAAAAATTCATAAATGTAAAAGTAGTGTCCTTTTTCTTTTTCTTTTTTACTTTCCTGGGAATTGAACCCAGGACCTTCACATAAAAAATACATCACCAGCCCTTTCTTTTATCTTTTGAAACAGGCTCTAGCTAAGTAGCTAAACTGCTCAGGGTGGCCTTGAATTTGTGATCCTCCTGCTTCGGCCTCCGGAGTGCTGGGCTTATATGTACCACTATACCAATTTTGTTTTTGTTAAATAATAACAAAATCTTCTATCATATTTGTTATCTATGTATGTTAACTAATGCAAACATTATTTAGCTAAGCTAAAAGAAAACAAGCCCTGTTTTTTAGAGTGTGTGTATGTTTGTATTTGTGTGTTCTGTTAAATTACATTGCTTTTGATTCCTAAATTACTTTCTGCACCTTTGCTTCAAGAAATGTATTCACGTTTTTTCTGTATCAACCTAATAAAATGTCTAATCATAGCATATGTGTGTTCTTTCTCTATTCAGTATTTTGATAATGTCTCAAAGAAAAAATCCTAATAGAAATTCCCTAGAAATAATTTACAGGACTAATGAATTTATAGGTCATTTAGACAGTTCTACATTACAGTCACATTAATATTCTCTCCTTTTTATAAGGCTTGAAGTAAATCCCATGGCACTAGAAGAATTTAGATACTGATTACTTGCGATTGGTTCCTGGTGATTTGCTCTTAATAATTTCTAGTTGAATTTAATGAAAGTGTGATTCCTGAAATGCTGCTTCATTAAAATTGCATCTTTTCCCCTTTAAGTGTGGTTTCGGTCATTTCACCCATTTTGTGGTGTGTTTTCCTCTCCCTTAAATAGTAATGATTGAGAAAGCAGAAACCATTAAGAATATCACTTTAGTTCTTCCTAGAACTCATGCCCAGAGTATCTCTGAGTGAAATGATGCAAGGTGTACTTCCTCAGGATTTGCAGTACTATTTTCCAACTTGATGAGAATATTTTAAAATAAAGTTTTGAAAGAAACATATAAAGATTTGGGATAGCTGAGGGAAAGTGAAATAAAAAGAATCTGTTGCATATAGAAGAGAAATAATGTCTTTAGTATTTTTACTAAATATACATATATATAAAGGTTGATTAAGTTATAATGTGTAGCATTCAGACTTTATTTAACTGAGTTGATGATTTGCAAATGAATATGTGCATGGATCCTTTTTAAAAATCCAAATGCAAATGAGTACAACTGCAGTAAAATATATTTGCAAATGAATCCTGTTGCTTTATTCATTTATTGTGTAATTACTGCAATCCTTCCCACCTTGTTTTCAGTATTTCTTAATCATTAAGTCGGAAGCATGACAGCAGTGCCAGCCCTGGCATGATTCTCTTTGACTAAAACCTTGTAAATTAACACAATTAGCACAGCATCATCCTGCTAATTAACTTCCAGTGTCTGGTGCAGTGGTTTTGCAAACAAGGAAGAGGGAGTCAGAAGGGAATCAACATGCCATTCTGTTACCAAACTGTGTGCTGTGTTCAGTTTAGCTCAGTGAGTCAAAGCTGGCCATGTCAAAAGCCAGAGTCAGGCAATGAAGAGCTAAAGGGACTGGAAGGCAGAAAGGGGTAGAAGCTGTCAACATAGACTAGTAATTCAGTAGGGAGCTGATGCCACAGATGCTTCATTTAAACCAGGACTCCTCCTTATCAAGGAATCTCTGCCAGAGGGCACAAGACGGTTTGCAAAATTCACTTTGGGTAATACAAAAGAGATTAAGGAGACCTGCTTTATATAGCTGTACCAGAATAGGAAGTGCTCAGACCAAGCAAAGATTAGAATGGGATGAGCCGGCACTGGGAAACAGAACAGGATTCCAGTGCTCTTCTGTAACTAACTGCACATGAGACCTGGAGGGTACACTGGGAATCTCTGTGGGCCCTGTTTCCCTAATCTGTGAAGTAAGGTAATTTTGAAGGTCTTGTTCATATCTTAAATTCAAATGATTCTCTTGATTCTAGCTGCTTAGTATGTTCTCTTAAATGAGAAAATACTTGTTTTACAGTTTGCTAAATAATCACCTTGCTTCAACAAGTAATCTAGTAGATGATAAAATTACCTATATGATCTTATTATCTAGTTGCAGTTTCTGTCACACACTGCTTCCTAAAGAAACACAGAGAATCCGGTCTCCCTCCATTCTTCTCTTCTACCTCCCTTCCCTCCTTTGTGTGGTGTGGGGTGTGTGTGTGTGTGTGTGTGTGTACATATGTACATGTTCTCCCTTCCCCTCTTAGTACCTTGGAGGCCATAAAGGGAGGGGGAATTATAAGAGAAGGAGAGAGAACGCTAGAAGACCCACAGACAAGTGATGCTTGTTTTTTTTTTTTTTTTCAGAAACTCAACAACAGAACTGAGAGGCAGAAAGGAGCCAGTTGTAATTCATACCGAGTTGTAGGCTTTGTACGATGAAAGCGATGGAGCGCTGCCTGGGAGATTGCTTTGCTGCACTCCACGAAGCAGATTTGAAACTGTCGTGGACCACTTTAGATGAGAGTTGGATTATGGAATGACCTGCTATGTCTGTGTCATATTGTTCTGCGCAGGGAGCATTATACTGTGCTAACTAGGTGTTCAGTACCAAATAAGAGAGGTATCCTAGATGTGATCTGTCAGCTGTGTCTCATTTTTATACTGTTAAAATATAAAACAGAAACTGTGATGTGAAGAGACAGAATAGCTTTATAGTGTACATGTTAATGCTATCACATGCCAGATATTTAAGATCCATGCATATTTTATTGTGAGAAACTGTGATTGAATTGACAAAAAATGTGTGTGTACATATATATGTGTTGGTGCACGGATAGTAACTAACTTGATGGGCTTGACAGAAATAGATTTGCTTATTACTCAAAAATGAAGAAAAAAAATGAGACTGCTCCAGAGTTTTCTTTTCTTTCACATTCAGTTTACATTTTATACTGTGCAGGGTGAAATTTAGTCCATTTTGAAGAGTTTATATTATTGAGACCATAATATGTATTGTAAACTACCGTGATCCCTTACAATGTGGATGCCATTGATGGACGATAATGTGTAACAAAAAAGTTAGGAGAAAAGCTTAAGATTCTTATGAATATGTGAATAAATTAACTGTTGTCCCCCTCCCCAAAAACCCTTAGGCTTGAAGATGCAGTGGACGCCGGAGCATGCCCAGTGGCCAGAACAGCACTTTGACATCACCTCAACCACTCGGTCTCCCGCCCACAAAGTGGAAGCCTACAGAGGCCACTTGCAACGCACCTATCAGTATGCCTGGGCAAACGATGACATATCTGCCCTGACTGCATCCAACCTCCTAAAGAAATATGCAGAGAAGTATTCTGGCATTTTGGAAGGTCCTGTGGACCGACCTGTACTCAGCAGCTATTCAGATGCACCATCGGGACTAGTGAATGGTCGGAAAAATGAAAGTGAACCCTGGCAGCCTTCCTTGAATTCCGAAGCAGTTTATCCCATGAACTGTGTTCCAGATGTTATCACTGCCAGCAAAGCTGGAGTCAGTTCAGCCCTCCCTCCAACAGATGTCTCTGCAAGCATAGGGAGCTCTCCTGGGGTGGCCAGCAACCTGACTGAACCTAGCTATTCAAGTAGTACCTGTGGAAGCCACACTGTACCCAGTCTTCATGCAGGGCTCCCATCTCAGGAATATGCCCCAGGATACAATGGATCGTATTTGCATTCTACTTACAGTAGCCAGCCAGCACCCGCACTTCCTTCACCTCATCCATCCCCTTTGCATAGCTCTGGGCTCCTACAGCCACCACCACCACCTCCACCACCACCAGCCCTGGTCCCAGGCTACAATGGGACTTCTAACCTCTCCAGTTACAGCTATCCCTCTGCTAGCTATCCTCCTCAGACTGCTGTGGGGTCTGGGTACAGCCCCGGAGGCGCACCCCCTCCTCCTTCAGCATACCTGCCTTCAGGAATTCCTGCTCCAACCCCCCTACCCCCCACTACTGTTCCTGGCTACACCTACCAAGGTCATGGTTTAACACCTATTGCACCCTCGGCTCTGACAAACAGTTCTGCAAGTTCTCTTAAAAGGAAAGCTTTCTATATGGCAGGGCAAGGAGACATGGACTCCAGTTATGGAAATTACAGCTATGGCCAACAGAGATCTACACAGAGTCCTATGTACAGGATGCCGGACAACAGCATTTCAAACACAAATCGGGGAAATGGCTTTGACAGAAGTGCTGAAACATCATCCTTAGCATTTAAGCCAACGAAGCAGCTAATGTCCTCTGAACAGCAAAGGAAATTCAGCAGCCAGTCCAATAGGGCTCTGACCCCTCCTTCCTACAGTACTGCTAAAAATTCATTGGGATCAAGATCCAGTGAATCCTTTGGGAAGTACACATCGCCAGTAATGAGTGAGCATGGGGACGAGCACAGGCAGCTCCTCTCTCACACAATGCAAGGCCCTGGACTCCGTGCAGCTACCTCATCCAACCACTCTGTGGACGAACAACTGAAGAACACTGACACTCACCTCATTGACCTGGTAACCAATGAGATTATCACCCAAGGACCTCCAGTGGACTGGAATGACATTGCTGGTCTTGACCTGGTGAAGGCTGTCATTAAAGAGGAGGTTCTATGGCCAGTGTTGAGGTCAGATGCATTCAGTGGACTGACAGCCTTACCTCGGAGCGTCCTTTTGTTTGGACCTCGGGGCACAGGCAAAACCTTATTGGGCAGGTGCATAGCTAGTCAGCTGGGGGCCACATTTTTCAAAATTGCCGGTTCTGGACTAGTCTCCAAGTGGTTAGGAGAAGCAGAGAAAATTATCCATGCCTCATTTCTTGTGGCCAGGTGTCGCCAGCCCTCAGTGATTTTTGTCAGTGACATTGATATGCTTCTTGCCTCCCAAGTGAGTGAGGAACACAGTCCAGTCAGTCGGATGAGAACCGAATTTCTGATGCAACTGGACACTGTACTAACTTCGGCTGAGGACCAAATCGTAGTAATTTGTGCCACCAGTAAACCAGAAGAAATAGATGAATCTCTTCGGAGGTACTTCATGAAACGACTTTTAATCCCACTTCCTGACAGCACAGCGAGGCACCAGATAATAGTACAACTGCTCTCACAGCACAATTACTGTCTCAATGACAAGGAGTTTGCACTGCTCGTCCAGCGCACAGAAGGCTTTTCTGGACTAGACGTGGCTCATTTGTGTCAGGAAGCAGCGGTGGGCCCCCTCCATGCCATGCCAGCCACAGACCTTTCAGCCATTATGCCCAGCCAGTTGCGGCCCATTACATATCAAGACTTTGAAAATGCTTTCTGCAAGATTCAGCCTAGCATATCTCAAAAAGAGCTTGATATGTATGTTGAATGGAACAAAATGTTTGGTTGCAGTCAGTGATAACGTCTTAAAAAATGTAATGAATGTTGGCACACACATAAAACCTGCTACATAGGGAATAGAGCCCCTTTCCAGTAGTGTTTAAATTGCAAAGGGTACTGGGGAAAATGACCATTAAGTTGCATCTTTAGAGTCAGGGCAGATGTGGAGGAAAAGTACATCAAATGAGAGTTTCTGATTGGAAAGCCCCAGATGACAGAAAGCATATGTGGATGCTTAGTTTGGTCCAAGCTAGACAACACTCACCAAGAAGCAAGGCGCAAGTGTGTGGATTTCAGAAGGACATGAACCTCGTGTGTTGATTCCATTCTGCTGTTCTCGAGATTTAGTTGCTGTCAAGTGCCTGGAGTGGTGCTTTATTTTTTGTTTGCCTCACAATTACATTGGTGGCATGTGCTAATATAAAGAGCTTTAACTTCAAACATTATTGGACTAAAGAGATGAACGGTTGTATTACGACAGAAAACCAGATTTTTGCCATTTTAAGAGCAACAGTATTCCTCAATCCTGTCTGTTCTGCAGTATTAAACTAAGAACAGGTAAAACAGGGTAACGGTAATCTGGACCTTAATTTCTGCAGTTCATTTCTTTTAATGTTCTTGTCTGCAAAAACTCAGGAAAGTGATTGTGATTTGTACAGTACCTCAAAGGAATGTGTTGAAAGCACTATGTACTGCTGAGAGTAATAGGTTAGGCTTCAATGTTACTTTATATTAAAATGTATGTTTACCTCAACAATTGGAAAATAGCAAGAAACATTTCTTTGAATGTATCCAGAAAAAAATACTGAAGTGTGATACAACTGAATATTTACAATTTAAAGTAGAAATGGAAGGATTTTTTAAAAGTTCTTTTACTAATTATGGGGAATTAACCAGAGCAGAATAAGTCTTTATGTCAGTAACTGCAAGAGTTCTTAGTTCATTGCTCCTTGATAATTAAGTGAAAATGTTCTTAAAAGGTACACTGGTTAATGGAAAGCTACTTATTCAGTTTGTGTTAGTGTCTAGAACAGTCAGCCACAGACCTGGTTAGGACCCTGAAAGTCAAGTCACAGTACCTAAAAACGATGACTGCCTTTTACTGCATAGGTGGTGGTGGTGGTGGTGGTGGTGGTGGTGGTCTGCAAGTTATCTCTTAAACTGCTGGGAATGGTGTCATTCTATTCACTAATCTAGTTTATAGGCTTGCTGTGCTGTTTGATAGAATGCAGAGGATAGCAACCAAAACATATCCACACACACAAAGCAATCATTCAAAGAACCTTTATGCCCCCTCCCCTTTTTGACTCCACTCTTGTCAGTGCAATTTTGCTTCTCATTTTGAAATCTGGGCTGTTGTGTTCCTGCATTCATTTCTACCTCAGTTTTGTTTCATTTCTCTTAGAAAGAGTATAATAGAAAATCGGTAGTAGATACAACCCACCACAATACAGCTTTGCCAAACATATCACTTTGTTCTCTCCCATCTTTCCGCAAAAATCTCGTCTTGATGCTTACTTCCACATCAGTCTACCACCGCCCCCCCATGGCATATGTAGCGCTTTTCTTACTTCCTTATTCCTCTCCTGTTTCCCATCAAGTTGTTCTTTGTATCCTTTAATGCTTTATGTGCAACTCCTCATTGAAAGCTGGCTGATGTTCTCCCAGGCCTCTGAACAGTCAGCGCAGGCTGTAGCTTTCTAAAGCCGCTGCCTGTGCGTAAGCAAAACAGCCTAGCATTTTGAATGTATTTTTTCTGGGGTTTTTTTTTTTTTTTCCTTTTTTAGTTTAGAGATGCAGTAGCAAAACTGTTGCAAAGCACTGGCATTTTATGTATTCATATAAGTGATGTACATTTTTTAAAAATTTAAATAAATGCAATGAGAAGCCCCAAGAAAAGTCTTTCTGTTATTTTCCTTTTTCTTGAAATTTTTTTTTGCTAAGCTCGTCCACAATTCTCTGAAATACTTCACATAGAGAAAGTTAATGAGGGACTTCAGGATATTTCTTAAATTTTATGATGCATGATCATTACTGCCCTTTTATTCATATGGATAAAAAATGAGCAAATGTACCAGAATTCAATTTACTGTGATATTCAATCAATTAAAACTGTGGTTAAATACAAATATTCCATGCTAAAAAGCAGTGCCTTTCATTAAGGATACAAAAAATGATACTTAAATATGTCCTCTGCTTTTCACAAGTGAATAAATGCTATTGACCTGTTCTGGGTCTACCCTGTGAATCCCTCTTTGTAAGGAAATTCTAATATCCGCATTAACTTGTAGGTTCATGTTGATCTCACTGACAAGTATACTTTTGCACAGTGCTGACCTATTTTCTGTCTTTTACACATTACATCTCATTTCCGCCAACATGCTGTGTTCACCTGAAAGCATCTGGCAAGTTTTGAGAAATCCAGGTTTATTTGGACAACTTGGGAAAATCCAGTATCAATCCACATGTTTGGTGGCTAGTGAGACTTAATGCTGAATATATGACTATATTGTTGTTTTCCACACTCATTTATAAAACTGACAATAAATTGAAGTCATACATACTGGCTTCAGCTTTAAATGACTTAAAAATTAGTTTGAGATGTGATTGGTCAAAAAATCAATGTACTTAGCAGAAGCTGAAGTTGTGTGTGATTTTCATTTAGCCTCAGGAGTTCTAGAATTTAATCTCTTAGGAAATGAGGCAAGTTGAAGAAATGAAGATCTATTGGAGGAACTAAGGCTGATCTTTGAGTAGATAGTGCTCTCCTGTGGTTCTTTGATTGTACATGACAGCATTATGAGCTCATCTGTGGACTAGCCTATTAATGAGCTCTTTTCTGACCGTGCATTTTGGGGCTTGAGATGGGGGCGGGTACCACATCCCCAGCAGTAAATGTGTACAATTGGTGATAGTACAACTAAGTAATCAGGCTTCATCCTCTTGACCTCTTTTCAACCGCTAAGAATTTGGAGAAGACTCCTAATAAAGGTAAGGTAATGAATCAGTCCAAATCCCTTGGCTGTCTGGCCAGGAGATTCAACCAGTCTGTTTAACAGCACCTCATTCTCGTCTTCACAACTGTAATAACATTTCAACAGGGATGAAAAGAAGGAAGTGAAAGAAACTACTTCTGTAGAAGGATCAATAGAAATTCAAGAGGTAGTTTATAATGACCCAATATGTGACACAAATAGAAATACTCTGCACTTCTGGCATGCTTCTCTCCAAAATATTTAGATCATTAGTGACAATATGGAAAACTTTGCTGACTGAGCTGATCAATGGAATGTGAAGGCAGTATACTTTAAGGCTATTTACTTTCACACAGAATGTTTATCTATTAGTCAGTTTGTATTCTACTCAAATGCAGATAGACGGGTATAATGTTTTCTTGTGCATTTGAAACCTATCAAGGAGAAAATAAACCATTTCACTAAAATACATAGGCCAAACACCATCTGGGCAAGTGATAAAAGCTATCCAGAGGCTATGCTATGTAAAATAGCAAGGTCAATTTACATGGGCTGCATAGTACTTGGCTATGCAGTTTTCAAAAGAATGCATCCAAAATAAAATCCAAATTAATTCCTACAATAGGTCATTATAAATTTAAATATATTGGTGGGTTAGAAAGTGTGTTTTAGAAGCATTTAGAATCTCTTTCTCTGAAAATTTATCCAACTCCAAGCAGAAAGACATGTCTATGATCCAACGCTCATGTTAGCAAGAATTGGACATCATAATCATTGAATCTGCATTTTGCAAAATGAAAGGGATACAGTTTGTTGAACTATTGAGGCTACTAAAGTAAAGTTCTAATATATATATATATATAAATATAATTGGTGTGTGTGTTTGTATGTGTGTGTGCTGTTCTCACCACCACCTGTTTGAACTTTAAAACAAATATTATTTTACATTATTTCAGAATCAACTGGTTACTTCCTTTCTTTATATGTGCAGAGATACACACAACTTCTTTACAATTCAGTGTTTCAATGTGGTTTTTTTTCTCGTGAAATGTAAAGCCTTCAGTTGTTGAATCATCTGCCAATTTTTCTCTGAAGCACATTAGCAAATACGGAGCTATTAGTATTTCAGAATTCACAACCAGCTGTGCTTGTGACTAACCAACACATGAACTGAAGCTCACACTCTGCTAAGACCTTTGGTTGACATTCGATTTTGAACCTGCCAGATGCATTTGTGTGAACCAGGGATACTGCATCTTTAATGAACAAGTCTCTCCTCTTTCCCCTGTTTTTAAATACAACACAAGCAGTGTAGCACTAGGCACTGCAATTGTCAAAGACAATTAGACTGAAAGCAGGAAAATTTCACCTCCCTGTCTCAGTGATATGTAGAATGTCGGCAGCATGGGTCAGCTTTGCCACAAGAGTTGTGTGAGAATATATGAATCAGTCCTATAGAATGTTAAATATTTATAAAATGGATCTGTGGTACACCAAGGTTGGGGGCACATTCATTCCTTCTTGTTGTTTTATACAAAAAAAAAGCAAAAGTTTATTTCCAGACTTTAAAACTCTCTCTCTCTCTCTCTCCCTCCCTCCCTCCCTCCCTCCTTCCTTTCCTCCCTCCCTCCTTCTCCCCCTCTCTTTCTTGTGTGGATCTGTCTGTGGATGAGTGTCCCTGGTGGATTATATACAGTTGCTAGAGAATATTCACTTCTTCGTTTTTCTTTTATCATCTGACTGTTTTCAAACATCGTTCTTTATAACCATTTCTACCTCATTGCTACATATTGTACATGT
>RJWM01000111.1:194248-196748 GCA_004363535.1 Dasyprocta punctata | reverse complement strand
TGAAGATCACTAGACTGCTAGTACAAAATTCATAAATATCCTCAGCTGAGTCATCTTGGAGCTTCTGTCAGTAAGCCACAACTGTCTTAGCTACTACCTAAAGATTAAAAAGTGAAAGAAAGTAATACAGTAAACATCATTATAGTCATTATAAATCATTGTTCAAAACACCTTCTTATCCCTAAACAAATGCTGACGTAGAAAAGTTTGCTTTCCAGTTGATTTGCCATTGAATGCTGTGCAACTCAATTTGAAAAATGATTTTTGCCACATACTTGGTGTCATAAAAATGAATAAACATCATTGATGTGATAAAACGATGAAATATAGAGCTTCTTTTTCCCTTAACCCTTACCTTAATTTCAATCTATTTTGGTGAAAATTTGCACGTAGAAAATTATGAAAATATAGCACAATTTGTAAAGTTCCACAGCAATAATGTTTACATTATATTAAAATACTTTATTATTTCATCATATACCCTGACACCTAGCCAAATTACTCTAATGCCAGGAGAAAGTTTTAAGACTCCATCCATATACAAATTGCATTAGGTAATCAAATATTCTTTCAATTCAATGTAATGCACAGATCTATAAATACGAAGCAGTAAAGACAAATAATTCATAAGGCCATGTCATGAGTCTCAGAAAATTATTTCCACCAACTCTTTCAAGCTATCCCTATTATACTTTTACTACATAAATTAGGACTCTGGTGTATGCTAGTTAAATAACATTTAAAATTGAGCCTGGATTATTAATGAAACAATACTATAATACTTCTTTTAGTTTTAAATTAGCAATATTGAATCAACAGTCAAGATAACAAAATTTTCTTCCCCAATCATTGAAATTGAAAGACTCAGAGCTCTTCCTGACAGTAACATTTATGTTACTCCTTAGTGCTAGTTAGTTTTCCGATCAAACTGACATAGGTTCATTCCAGTTCTCTGTGATTTGTAAATTTGCTGGATCTAAATCTATACCACTTCTTATGTATTTTGCAAATATGATTTGTCTCCAGTAAGTAGCTAGATGATCATGAAGTGTCCTCTTAAAGGATAAGCTTTATACGATAAAATAGAAATACTTCTAAAAACACTGAATGAGTTAACATAATAGTATTTGACATCACAGTTGACCCAATATATATGTCATCAAGCCCAGTTTTGGGAAGTAGAGTCATCACATTCCTGCCACTGTATATTTTATTAACTCTTGCTGGTGTTCTGTAAGGCTTTGCACTTACTTTAAAAAGTCAACATTAAAGGAGCTGGGAGAGGCAGAGTAATGAAGGTAAAATGGAATCAAAATTAACTAAATGGATTTCATCATTAAGTAAATGGTGTTTCACTTATATAATTGTTCCAATGTTTTTATTTTTCGAAAATTAAAATCTTAGAATATGTTTAGTATCTACAGTGTAACAATGTTCTGAGACTGCTGATGATGACCGTGAGAAACACTTGGGGAGATTAACAATATTCAAGAGCCCTCTTCCTGTGCTATCTTCTCCCATATACAAAATATCAAAGAGTTTATTTGTATGTCAGTGAAAGTGGAGCAAAATTTTACCAAATGTCTTCAGGTGGGGAAGTTTCAGGCTCAATGTCATTGTTTATAGATGTCCTATTTCAATAAATGAGAATTTAACAGCTGGGCATAATGGCATATGCCTGTCATTCCAGCACTTGGGAGGCTCAGGCAGGAAGATCACCATGATTTCACAGCCAGCCTGGACTACGTATTAAGACGCTATCAAAAAAAAAAAATTATGTAGTTTTCAGAAAACAAGTGAATAGATGTACCAACTCTCCATGGTGGATGTAACCAGTATGCACTAAAAACATAATCAGAGATAGAAAAAAATTTTTAAAAAACTAAGGGTATATTCAATCTCTTTGACTACCTTACTATGCCATGCATATATTCATTTCAACATTATTTCCAATAAATCAGTATTCTTTGGGAAAATTTAATAGACCATTGAAAATAAAAATAAATTGGTAACACATTTAGCACTACAGTATCTCATGAGGCTAAGATAAAAAATGCTTTGGGGTCTAAGCATTTAGATGATAAATGATACCATGCTTGAAAATATGGATTATACTACAAAGGTGTGTGCATAAATATGAGCCTCTCCCCATATATATATATATTAAAGTGGGGTCTGGACTGTGGCTCAGTTGGTAAAGTACTTACCTAGCGTATGTGAGGCTGTTGGTTCGATCTTCAGCAATGCAAAAACGAAAAGATAATAATTTGAGTTTACATTATTTTTAAAAACATTACTTCCGCAGCCGGGCGTGGTGGCGCACGCCTTTAATCCCAGCACTCGGGAGGCTGAGGTAGGCGGAGCGTTGTGAGTTCGAGGCCGGCTTGGGCTACAACGCGAGCGTAAGGCCGGCCTGAGCTACATAGTGCGACCCTGCCTCAAAAAACCAGGGCCGGGAGTTTGGCTCAGTGCCTTAAGTGCCTGCCCTGGCAGGCACGAG
>RJWM01000111.1:118414-194148 GCA_004363535.1 Dasyprocta punctata | reverse complement strand
TTGCAAAGATGAAAATGGAAGCTTAACAAATTTAGCAACAGAGAAAAAATGAAAAAGATCGGAAAATATGAAAGAATTTTAACTCACTTCTATAGGCTCTAAGGCTGTATTCTTCATCATTATACTACATCGCCTAAAATTTCAATTGACTCCATCAATACATTGCATGTTTGTCATAGTAATTACAGAGACTACTGCTAGGCATTGGTCAGAAGCCCTGAAAGTTTGTCCATAAAAGTCGAAAGTTACATAAGAGATGAGCTGCCAGCTCTTTCTCTTTCAACCTGAACTATCAAGTTGGCAAAATTTTTGTTTTGTTTTGTTGTTTTGAGACAGGTTTCCACTATGTAACTTAGGATCCTCTTAAACGCACTATGTATCCCAGACTGGGCTGGAACTCCCAGTGATTTTCCTACATCAGCCTCTCAAGTACTAGGAATATAGGCATGTGCATCACCACACTCAACTCTAGTCAAACTTTGATATAGCTTGATTTTCTTTTCTTTAGTGATAGTCTACATTTATTTGATATGCTACACAGAGTAAACTCTTAACTTTACTTGCAATTAATCATTCCTCACCATGTTACACATGGTAAGGCACATTAATGTTATTTGTTGTGTTTTTTTAATGTTTATAAATTTTTTTAACATAAATATCTGGATATCCGATGTATTTATTTGCTTTTATTTGTTGTAGTGCTAGGATCTTGGGTCTTGCATATACTGGGCAACTGCTCTATCATTGAGCTATGTGCCCAGCCCAAGTTAAGTATATTATTATTTTTATCTCTATTTCCTAGAAGGAAGCCAGTTTTAAAAGAATATTACTAGAGAAATGAAGTTTTTACAACTTCCCAGAAGAAATATGCTTTTCAAACTTTCCACTCACCTTCAATTATCATCATGCCCTCTTCATTATGAGATCTTCTTAGAAGTATAAATTGTATTGTAAAGAGATACTTCTTTCTGCCTTCAAGAAACTTACTATCTGACAAATATCATCTGAAATAGAGATATTCTTTAATTTCCAGTTACAGAAGAAAATTTATACTAAAGTGGAAAATATTATGCTCATTGCATTTGATCCTCTGATATATTCAACTATGTTGAAAAGTCACTTGTTTCTAGCTATTGTCATTTTGGTAGTAAGTGGGGGTAAAGTAAAAAATATATGCAGTTCCTTTTTGAAATGTTTGTTAAAGCAGCACAGTTAAAGATCACCTTCGCAAAAGAGGAAAGGAAGAAGACCAAAATTTTGAATCAGTTGATTTAACCAGGTGTTCAGTGATGCAAAGAATGCTGCTAGATATAACTTGTTTGTTTTTAAGCAATATGTCCAAATCATATGTGATGTCAGTTATATATTACCTCTTGGAAACTGTGAACATCTTTTCAAAATTTTCTACCTTTTTTCAGAACTTATGTAATTTTCCTCATTGACTTGAATAAAATAACAAGCAAAAATATAAATTTGGAAAACATTGTGCAAGAGGTAATTCCTTAAAATATCCTTTATTGGCTTTTACATAGCACTGGATTACATTTTGAAACTGAAATTCAAAGAATAAAGATTATTCTGAAGGCCATATCAAATTAAAAGGATAATAGGTTCTTTTCCAAATTAGCAATTCATATCTTCTACTCACCTTTTTAAAATCTCTATAATATACTGTTTTATATTCCTTTGCCCTACACCAATAGTTTTCATAAACTAAGTCCTACTTCACTTATTTTTAAAGACAAATGTTTGCTGAGTGTCTACAAATGTGTGCTAACTGTAGTCCCTCAAACATTCTTTAGAGTTTAGAGTTTGCACTTAAGGAGGACAATGCCATTGTAAATGAAAATGACCAGTAGCCAAAGGGAACATATAATTGTTTGTAATTAAACAAAAGTGTTGCTGAGTTAATCAGATTCACTTCTTAATATACTTTAAAGCATTGCTGTCTTGTCAAAATGAAGACTAGTTTTCTGTGTCTGGAATTTTTCCTAATTGGTAATGAAAACTAAGCAAATTACAGCACTAAGATTCTTAACCTACTTAAGTATAATAAATAAGTGAAGTATGTTTTGATCAAAGTTTTCACTAGAGTATCCATTTAACTTCTCACCAGTTTTGTAATTAACAGTTTGTATGGGCATTAGCCTATTTATAGCATTTGCTATGGAATGCCTTGTTTTGTTGCACTCATCTTTTTGAGTTACAACACAAGAACACTGAAATATTACATCTTTCCCTTGGTGGCGAATCATTCATCTGGAACACCATTGGTTTGATAAAAATTCTTTTGGGAGAAAGAGTCTTCACTATAATTTTATGCAAATTTTTCCTTTAATTAAAGGCAAATCTGAGTTAAATAAAAGAACTGGAAATGTTGGCAGGTCAGCTAAAATAAAGGAACCATCATGATTTTTGCAGCAAGTCATGTTTCTAGAACCTGTAGAACATTATCAGGTTTGAGTGGACTAATCCTTAGTTTTTCTAAACCTAAAGAACTTGCCAGGTTTTTCTCTGAAAAAGACAAAAAGTCACAATGATAAGAAAATCTAAAGTTATGTCAAACAAATTACATTTTAGTTATTAGTGGCTAGTTTGTAAATATCAAAGATCCACTTATTGTAGTGCTGGGAGCTGCATTTGCATGCTGATGAAATGCAAGTGGATGGCTGTGAACTGTAGGGTTATCTCTAGTGCAGCAGTGGGGAGCTCCAGAATCAGACAGTTGAGCATCTGACCGACTCAAGAGTCCAAGCTGCAGACCTCTTCTATTCACTTTCTTTACAACAATTAAAATATGCAAAGTGATAATTTTCCTTAAGTAGCCTTAAATGTGCGATCTATTTAAATGTGAAGAAAATTGCCTGAAGCTTCTGGTGTGAGGGACAAAAAAGAATAAATTATGCAAATAGCAGAAAAGGACTCTACCACTTGAACGCCTAATTTTCCTGTAATAAGCATACTGTTTCATTTAATTTTTTGCCTCTTATTAAAAGTGACAGTTCTTTTGCACTGTCTGATGGTTATATCTGACACAAGCTAGGGGAATGACTGCTAGACTAAATGCTAAAGCATTTTGGTAGCTTTTTTAGATGATGGTTACATTCACAAAGTAATTATGCACTGAAGAGTAGAGAAATAAGGTTTAATTACACAGTAATCGCTTCTGATGGACACGGCAGAAGTGTGAACACCGCCAGACTGCAATCCATCAATGACAAACCCCTGGCCACTTTTAATTCCTCCTCATTTGCATCATAACCTCCGCACCAAGTTGCACAAATGCTGTTAAATGTTAATAGGAGCTGTCTCTCCACTCAAAATGAATGCTTAAGCTGTTTCATTTTTTTTCTCCTCCACCTCAGACCTTCAAAACCAGCTCCTCTCTGAGAGCAGGCATTAAGCACAGAGCATGGTGCGTGGTCACTGTTGTGCTAATTGGGAGCAACACTTAAAGTTTTATCTCTCAAGCGCTAATAATGCACACTGCTGACAAACCAGTGAATAAGTAATGTACTTGGAGGAGAGGGGGGAAGAAAGGCATGCCTAGAATGAAAAATGCAGTTGGGACTGCTGTTCAGTGACTAGCTATTTGATTAGGCCCTGTAGTCATATTTAATCCAGATCCTTAGGGAACATAGACAAAATTACATCTTCATCTCATCAAACATTCAGCCATATTTAAGTATTCAGCTGATCAAGCTTTTATTGTTTCTCTTGCAGCAACATGGAGACAATGTTGTCCTGCATTCTTCATTCCAGAAGCTGGAAGAGGAAAAGCCCTGTGAGCCCTGGGCTTGCTTTTTATAGGACCCACCATGGCTAGGGAATCCCAGTGGCAGAAGAATAAAATCATTTTTTGTTACTATGCACTCATGTTTGAATTGATAAAACCTCTAGCCTTTAATTCTACTTGTACAGTCTTCAATACTCAATCTCATTTTTCCCATTTAAAAAAAAATTCTTCCCTTCACCTGGTCTTTAAACCCAGTCTGTTTCCTGGGACAGGTCTACATCATTAAACTGCAGATGGTTCTTTTTCTATTAAGCAGCAGGTATCATTCTTGTCCTGACAGGAGGAGTCTCCACCTGCTGCCGGCCCACCAATACTTCCAGCTGACTGCTTTGCAGAACAGGAAAGGTAATTTGTAAGCAGTATGCTAAGTTTAACAGTAGACTCTAAGAAGTGACAAAAGAGCCATTTTCTGCATGAAGATTGAGAATTATCAACACCTTTCGGTGCATAATAGTTAAGCCTTTATCACTTGAGGAGCTGCTGATAAGGTTAAGAACACTAGACAAACTGCTCATTAGTGGAAAGGTTTGCCTTTTACATTAAAGACTGCTGGGTACTGAAGTTCCTCTAGTGAGCAATACATCCCTGGTATTTGAAAAGAATGAGCTGATCAGTGTACATAAATGAATATGGAAAAGGAGACCTGGAATGTTCTAATAATATTAGTGAGGTTTTCTCAAGCTTAGGAAACGATAAGCCTGTGAAGTGTGTTCAAAAGCAGTATGATCTGGTAGGTAAGGCCCTAGATTAGAAGTCATATGACCTATACTCCCTCCTGCATTTTACCTCCGGCAATCTGTATGACTGTGGCTAAGTAATTCACACTTGAAAAAGCTAAAACATTTTATAAGGGGATTCAAGTGTGGAATATCAGGATTCATTAAGTTAGATCAGTAAATAATGTGAATCAGTTTTAAATTATCACATACACTGACTGATATATTGACAATGAACATAGAAGGGAAAAGATCAATTAGAACACAGTCATTCACTTTTTGCTAGTGAATTGGACGAGCAATTATACACTAAAATTTATTCATTCATTTTCAAAGTCCTTGTGTGAGCAGAGGAATGAGACTGATATTTCTATATACGTGCTCTATAGGTTTCCTATAAATAAATGGCAAATAATAATTTTTAGAGTTATTTATTACATGATCTTCTTATAATTGAAACATATTAATGATCTTATAAGGCAGGTGGTGCTATCCTAATTTAAAGATGAAGAAACAAAAGCTCAGAGTTTAAGTCAATTAAAGTAAGACACATATGCTTAAGTAGCTACAGTGAGTTTGAATCCAAGTCTGTCTGACTTTAAAGTTTCTGTGTTTCGCTGTGTTTTGAGGTTGAATTCTGTTTATACAGAGTAACAATCCAAACTAAATCTGCTTGTATTTCTTTCCCTCTCTGCCTATAGGACTTTAGTCCAATTCATCAATCTCTCTTTCTTTTGCCTACTTAACATGTTTATAAAATCCCATAAGGGAGACCAAGGCTTAACTCCTATCACATTAGAAACAGCTTAGCCTACTGATGCTATCAAGCCAATACTGAAGAGCTGTCCTTAGAAACAACGTTTTTGACTTAATTTGTTGAGATTAAGCATAACATTTAAAAACCACTCCCATTTATAGAAATCTGGGGTATATCAATGGAGAAATTCTTACCACCTCTCAGTAAAATATATTGTGAGCAATGTTCTTTTCAGACATAGGCTTACCTACACATCACTGTAAGTACATTAGGGCATAATTGAGTTAGTGTTCCAGCCTATGCCAAAATCACATTGGTTCCACAACTATATGTTTACTAGCTTCTTTACTTCTCCAGTAGCCATCCTTCCCCTCCAGGATGAGGAAAGCCAATGAAGAAAAGAGGAGAGAAAGGGCAAAACCTTTCAGCACCAGTTCTTCATTGCTAAACAAAGTTGCAGAAGGAAAGGATAAAGATTCAGAAGAACTGAAGGAAAGACAGGAGAACGGGGAAAAAAAATAAGGTATATTATGTACAGGTACAAATTCTCTATGGGGAATGTGATCATTATGTGTGTGAAAAGGGTACCAATGAAATTAATTTTTAAAAGAAATAAAGATTTAGAAAGATTTCCAGAAACCACTGATGAAGGAAGAGGGTGCAGTAACGGAATTCATTGTACTGGCAGAGAGAAATGCAAGCTGAAGATGCATACCCACTGAAAGAAAAAGAGCAGAATTATATTGTGCTTTTTCTTGTATTATTCCTCTTTCAGTTACCTACATTTCAATGTAAGTATCCCAACCAGCTTCCTTCCAAGACTATTTCAGGCACTTCTGAGATATGGCAAACTAATCACAGCCCCAGACCTAAAACACATCCTGCAAGAGTTAGTACAGGTCCTCAACTCAGCAGTTATCTATGCTAATGATTCCATGTTTCAGGATCTGTCAGTAGTAATCAGGTAATCAAGCTATTTTCTTTTCTCTTAAATAACTGCTTTAATAGACTTTAAACTCCAATTTTTCCTTCTTAAATGAAAAGTGTGCTACCAGTCTATGGGTTAACCATTCATAGACTTGTTTCACGAGATTTTGCATGATCATGTAGTTAATATGAGTATAATTTTATGTCCATGTCTGTCTCTACTGCCAGACTATATGCTCCTTTAAGTCAACGCATCTCATATTCTGTATTCCCAGTGTGCAGTAGCATAGTAGCTTGAGCTCTTCAGAACCCTAAAACTATAAACCGTCTTTCTGAGAGGGTGATGGGGAGCAAAGAGCAAGAAACAATGCTAAAGGATTACTTATTAAATTACAATAGAAGAAAGAGAAAAGCATATGAGTACTCACTGGAAACTGGACCTCTAATATTTATAGGAAGAGCAATCAGTGATGGAGAGAAATACGCCTGTGGGAAACTCCTTTATGGTTAAGCTCCTTTATAACCACTGTGACTCTTAGTGCAACTATGTGAGTAGTACGGACTGAACTACACACGGCAGAAATGAAGGCATTAAAACAGGTTTAGCCATGAGAAAATTAGCAAAGAAGACGAAAATTATGAAGCTAAGTTATTTATTGTTTTTAATATAAACAATTGACCAATGCATAGAGTATCAATCCTGGTATCCATCTTACTTGCATTATATAAATTTTGAGGTTTAAAAAAGTGCATAATTTTACATAGCCCATTGCCTATGCAGGATAATCATTCAGTCACGCTTTTGAACTCTAAAAAAAAATTAAGGGTACGTTTATATTCATGATTTCCAATTATAGTTGAAAATCATTTGAATACAACACCTTAGATTATTAATCTGTCTATGGAGGTGATTTATAGAATCTCTATGCAGTATAGCAAGTCTGCTACGAAAATCTGCATGTTTCAGTTCTGTTCTCCTGTACCAACCTTATAAAATTCCATTGTACATACAGATCTCTGAATCAAAGGAACCATACACGTAGGAAGTAGTGCACATATTATTAACCTTTCTATGCTTGTTTCCTCATCTGTAATATGGGGTTAATGATATTTCTGTACCTCACAAGAATGTTGTGCGAATTAATGTTTGTAAAGCCCTTTAAGATCCACGGATGAAAGATGCCATAAAAGTCCAAAGGTGATAATATTATAGTTATTGAAATTGGAAACATCAGTAATGCTGGGAACTGAATATATATTTTGTTGCATGGCATCCAATATATTATGAATTCAAAGGCACTTACAGAAGCTTACCATTTCAAAATTAATGTTTTGATATATATAGAATAAGTCCTTAAGAGACACTCCATATATATTGTAAGTCAAATGATATAATTAGTTCTTAAAAGCAAGTTTGACAAAAATACAGTATCAAAGTCCACATTTTTTCCATGTTTTTTATAAGTACTGCTGCAGAATGTACTAGATCCACATCCAAAGTTATAATGTCAAATTGTTCTACTTAGACAGAAGCAGTAAATGACATGCTAAAATGCTAATGTGATTTAGTGAAACGATCCATATTTATCTTATTATAGCTATATTTTTTATTTACATTTGAATCTGCTCAAATAGTTTATAAATATTAAGTACAAAATACCTAATAGTGATATTTTTTAAAACAAAAAGTAATGTAGTTTATAAGCTGTCACTGATTGTCTGAACTGATTTCTATGTGGATATTCAATTTTTTTCCTTAAAATTTAAAAAGAGAATTTTACTATCACTAGAATACTAACAATTAGAGTAAGTTTTCCAATACATTGGCTATAATTTAAAAATAATCAATTATCTCATGAGACATGATGTGCTTATCTATAGAGCCATTCATGCACTTCACAATTCATCACTGACTTTATAATGTTATTTGGGCCACACAAAATATAAATATAAAAATTAGAGATGCATGTGAGTGTATGTATGTTTATATGTGGGAAAAACTATATAGAGACATGAAAACCATCTTACTACTAAGCTTTATAGTTACCTGTAGAAAGTAGTTTAGGATTTGAGGAAGCATGTAAGAGTTTTCATTTTTTACTTTCATAATTCTGTTGTAGCTGATTTTGTTAGAAAATGACTTTTTACATCTTTAGAAGCTATAATCAATATAATAAAAAAAGTTTTAAAAAGCAAATAAAAATGAAGATTGATGGAACAAAATTAAAGAAGCTAGAATTTAATAACATATTCAATTTATTATCAAACAGACTAAAAATAGAGGGCAAATAATAAAAGGGAGGATTCATTATCCCTGACTATAATTTGGGAGAATTAACATACACATGTGTTTTTGTTTATTTATGTCACTTCTTAGGGGTTTTTTAGATTTAATTAGAAGGGATGCAATTTTGTCTTTTAATCCATTGGAGCACGCTTTTCAACTAAGTAGAGAAAAGATTGACTTCAAATAATAGTAGCAAACTAGTCAAGGAAAAACAACTGAGTTCACAAGTCAAGGAGTCAAACAAATGTTATATTTAGAAAGTCAAGAGCTTTTTTTTTTGGCTGCTTTAGAATTTTCCCCCAATTTATGGAAGGCTCAAGGTTACCAAGCTCAGCATCCAGAGCTCAAAGTCATTTCAAAGTTTATTCAATATTAGAGTTCAAAGACTTAAATGTGTATTACAGAAGAAAAATTTGAAACCTGTGAGAGTATAAGTAAATTACAGTAAAAGGTCAGATGGGCCAGTATATTCTGAGACAGCTAGTAAGCAGAGAAAACTATATTTAGAGGGAAAAATTAAGCATTAAAACATATGGAATGTCTTAACGAAAATTAAAAGTTTGTACATATTGACATTTATAAATAAGATACTCTCCAGAAGATATGAATAATAGAACTGAGATATGATGTGACCTGATTCCATTTCTTTTATTCTAATAAATTTTTATGTACACTTTAGTTTCCCCTCTGCTCTTGATTTTTTTCTTTCTTTTTTCTTTTTTTTTTTTTTAATCTGCAAACTGCTTGGTTAATGTTTGGCCCTCCGACGCAAGAGAGAGACAAAGCGAGAACAGAGAAAGGAAGAAAAGAGACCTTTATTGCAGGCACAGGAGGGCAGCTCAAGAGAAACAAGCACCCACTGAAGGGAACAAAGAAAAAACCTCCAACTTTATTTGGAATTGACAGGGGTGGAGTTAAAGGGGTGGGCAGAATGACGTACTGACAGCTGATTCGGGGGAGGCTTGGCACGCACAAAAAAGTGGGAGGTTCAACTTTCCAGTTTTGTGAGAAGAACGCGAAGTCAGTGCTAAAGGGTGGCGCTGTCCGGCGTCATGTTGACTAGCACATGGAAAAAACCCATCAGTTAATATTTGGAAATACTATGGTGTTTAAAGTGATAAAATACACTATAAATGCAAGACACTGGTGATATTTCATTTAATTTTTAAAAATTTTAACAAGTTAAATATATTTATTGACTTCTTGATGTTCTTAAATTTTTCCAGAATCTCTTATAAATGAATGAATATTAGTATGTGTTTCCTTTCTGATTTCTAAAAAAATGTATTTGATTATAATACAGAGATCAATTCCTTATGCTTATAATGAAATTAACTGTAGACTTATTCATATGAAGCAAAAAAAATGCTTATTGTCTATTGTTTTCCAATCAAGCTACCCTTCTTCCTATCTTTTTGAAGCTTTCTAGTAACAAATGTATTTATGATTTCTTACACAGAAAAAATTATAATCGTTAAATCACCCACTGATTCAAGGACATAAAAAAATAAATACCAAAGATAGATCTCTCTACTTTTTCTGTCTCCTTTGCTAACTTTTCTTTTCCTGTAGCCCTTCATTTGGTTATCTTTTTCAAGTTCTAGACACTATTTCTCTGCCATCCTACATCTGTTTCCTGCTTCTATGACAATTTTAATCTCAAATATTGAACTGCTTTGTATTTATTTATTTATTGGTTTTAAATACGCTAGTCTTTCACTAACTTACAGGTTGGCAAACTATGACTTGCACCAAATCCAATTGATAATTTACTTTTGTAAAATTTTTAATAGAAACAAAGCCAACACCATTCTTTATGTATTGGCAATGGTTTGTTTTATACTACAATAACAACTGAGTACTTATCCACAAAAATGCCAAAGACCACCTGGCTCCCGAAACTTAAATATATTTACCCTTTACAGAAAAAGTCTCCAACACCTGCTCTAATCTATCAAAGAGCGTGGGAGGATGTTTTCCTTGGGGAGGGTTGCTTTGTTAATTGCTGTGTCTGTAATGCCTAGACCAGGGCTTAGCATAAGTAGGTGTGTGGTAAATACTTGGGAATACAAAAATGAATACCCTAATATGTGCCGAATACTGAGCAAGTCTTTAAACATGCAGTAGCCTTATACTTTTCTTGCAATCCTACTAAATTTTCCTTTTCAATTTGTTTTCCCTAAATTACAAACAATAAAAGTATTTCATAATTCCTCACTCTTTAAATCCCAAGCATGCCAATTCTTTTCCGTTTCCAACCAATGATTTCAATACTTGTCTGAGGGGAAAGAACCATATTATATTTCAAAAATTATGTATGGCAACCTATTTATATTTTTCCATATATTTCTGTTTTCTTGTTCAAGTGGACTGCCATTTCTACATCCCTCACCAGGTAAAGCTCCCTTTCTCTACTAACCTTTTTTTTTTAATTTTTAAAATGTTTTACTGTTTTTATTTCTGATTTCCTCAGTGTTCAAATATTTCACCCTCCCTTTCCCCTGACAGTTCTTTCAGTTTTTTTATTTTTATTTATTTTTATTTATTTATTTATTTATTTTTATTTAAGTGAAGAAAAAAAAAGACATACATAACAAAGACAACAAGCAAAAGAGACAAGCAAATGACTAGAGTAAATACACAACAGTAACATTGCAGGTTTATAAAACCGGATGATAGAAACTTGACAATGGTTGCAATATTGTGTATCATTATCTTTAAAATGGTTATTTACCTTAACAGATATAGACATGTAAAATTGATCTAATCATATGAGTATTAATTGTCCTTTCCCAATAATGAATACATTCAGCAGTGTGTTCATTTTAGTTGTCTTATATATACGTATATACAGGTTTATATCTTTTTCTCTTTCCTTTTCTCTTACCGCCTTTTCCCTTCCCAATTACTTTTGCTCTTTGAGCTGTTTTTTACCCTTATGTAGTATTTATTATAGACTTTGGATCATATATACTTTTCCGTTTCTTACACTAGGCAGACAATACAGTATTTACACATGTGGGTTTCATTTATCTCACTTATGAGTATGGTCTCAAGTCGTGACCATTTACTTATAAAAGTCTCAATGCAATCCTTCTTAATAACTGAGTAGTACTCCATTGTATAAAAATATCACAACTTTTTTATCCATTCCTTGATTGATGGGCACTTGGGCTGTTTCCAAGATCTGGCTATTACAAATTGGGTTGCTATAAACATGGGTGCACAAATATCACTGTGGTATGTTGTTTTCAATTCTTCTGGGAAAATGCCCAGAAGAGGGATAGCTGGGTTGAATGGGATCTTTAATCCTAGCTTCTTGAGGAATCTCCACACTGACTTCCACAGTGGCTGCACCAGTCTACACTCCCACCAACAGTGGAGAAAAGTTCCTTTTTCCCCACAGCCCCTCCAGCATTTGTTGTTGGTTGATTTTTTAATCTTGGCCATTCTTTCTGGGGTGAGATGGAATCTCAGAGTTGTTTTAATTTGCATTTCCTGAATGACCATTGATGTTGAACATTTTTTCATATATTTATTTGCCATTTGTGTTTCTTTCTCTGAGAAGTATGTATTCATCTCAGATGCACATTTTTGGATTGGGTCCTTGAATTTTAGGGGCCTGATTTCTTTTAATTCTTTTTTTTTTTTTTTTTTTTTTACGGCACCGGGGATTGAACTCACAACCTCGCACCTGCCAGGGCAGGCGCTTAAGGCACTGAGCCAAACTCCAGGCCCTGGTTTTTTTGAGGCAGGGTCGCACTATGTAGCTCAGGCCGGCCTTGCGCTCGCATTGTAGCCCAAGCCGGCCTCAAACTCACAACACTCCACCTACCTCAGCCTCCCAAGTGCTGGGATTAAAGGCATGCGCCACCACGCCAGGCTCTTTTAATTCTTTATATGTTTTAGATAGAAGTCCTTTGTCTGATGGACAATTGGCTAAGACGTTTTCCCAGTTCATGGGTTTTCTTTTCACTCTGTTGGAGATTTCCTTTGACATGCAGAAACTTTTTAGTAGGATGAGATCCCAGTTGTTGATTCTGGGAAGTGTTTCCCGTGCAACTTGATTTTTGTTCCTGAAATCTCTGCCTACTCCTATGTCATCGAGGTTTTTACCTACTCTGTCTTCTAGTAGGTTTAGTGTCGCTGTTTTTATATTCAGATCTTTGATCCATTTTGACTTTATTTTAGTGCATGGTGATAGGCATGGATCTAGTTTTAGTTTAGGGCATACAAAAAGCAGTTTTTCCAGCACCATTTGTTAAACAGGCTGTCTTGTTTCCAATGTACATGTTTGGCCCCTTTGTCAAAGATGAGGTGGCTAAGTGTGTTTGTACTTGTGGCTGTATCTTCTAATCTATTCCATTGATCTTCAGGTCTGTTTTGATTCCAGTACCATGCTGTTTTTATTACAGTAGCTTTGTAGTATACTTTCAAGTCGGGGATTGTGGTGCCTCCTGCCTTTCCTTTGTTGCCCAGAATTGCCTTTGCTATTCTAGGTCTTTTCTGGTTCCAGATGAATTTCAGGAATGCTTTCTCTAGCTCTGTGAGGTAGGCAAGTGGTATTTTCATGGGGATTGCATTAAATCTGTGTAATAATTTTGGGAGAATGGCCATTTTCATGATATTTGTTCTTCCTATCCATGAACAGGGAATATCTTTCCATTTTCTGAAATCTTCTTTGATTTCCTTCTTTAGAGTAATGTAATTTTCACTGTACAGATCTTTAACTTCCTTTGTTAGATTGATTCCTAAGTATTCCATTTTTTTGGATGTTATAGTGAAGGGTGTGGTTTCTCTTATTTCTCTCTCAGTGACTTTGTTATTTGTGTACAGGAATGCTATTGAATTTTGAGTGTTCACCTTGTATCCAGCTACATTACTAAATTTAGTTATTACTTCTAGAAGTCTTCTAATGGATTTTTGGGGGTCTTCTATGTAGAGTATCATATCATCTTGAAATAATGATAATTTCACTTCTTCCTTTCCTATCCTTATTCCCTTTATTTCTTTCTCTTGTCTAATTGCTCTGGCTAATATTTCCAGAATTATATTGAATAGGAGTGATGATAATGGATATCTTTGTCTTGTTCCTGATTTTAGGTTGAAAGTTTTCAGTTTTTGTCCATTTACTAAGATGTTGGCTGTTGGTTTATGATATATGGCTTTTATCAGGTTGAGGTAGAGACCATCTATTCTAATTTTCTGTAGGGTTTTTATCATGAATGGGTGTTGGATTTTGTCGAAAGCTTTTTCTGCATCTATTGAGATGATCATGTGGTTCTTGTCCTTGGCCCTGTTGATATGGTGTATTGCATGTATTGATTTCCGTATGTTGAACCATCCCTGCATTCCTGGGATGAATCCCACTTGATCGCGGTGTATAATCTTTCTGATAACTTGCTGTATTCTATTTGTCAGTATTTTATTGAGGATTTTTGTGTCTGTGTTCATTAGGGAGATTGGCCTGTAATTTTCTTTTTTGGTTGGGTCTTTCTCTGGTTTTGGTATTAGGGTAATACTTGTTTCCAGGAATGAGTTAGGGAGACTTGCTTCCCTTTTGATTTTGTTGAAAAGTTTGAGGAGTGTTGGTGTTAAGTCTTTCCTAAATTTCTCATAGAATTCAGCAGTGAATCCGTCAGGGCCCGGATTTTTCTTTGTTGGTAGGGTCTTAATTACATTTTCAATTTCATTAGCTGAAATTGGGTCATTCAGTAGCTTTACGTCTTCTTGATTCAGCTTTGGTAATTCATAGGTTTCTAGGAATCTGTCCATTTCTTCTGTGTTATCAAATCTATGTGAGTAAAGGTTTTAGAAGTAGGTGTTGATGATCTTCTGTATTTCCACCGGGTCTGTAGTGATTTCACCCTTTTCATTTCTTATTGCATGGATCTGAGTTTTTTCTTTCCTCTTCTTGATAAGGTTGGCTAGGGGTTTATCAATTTTATTTACTCTTTCAAAGATTCATTAATTCTTTGTATTGTTTTCTTAGTTTCAATTGCATTAATTTCTGCTCTAATCTGAATAATTTCCTTCCTTCTTTGGGCTTTGGACTTGACTTGCTCTTCTTTTTCTAGAAGTTTGAGGTGCAGCATTAGGTTGTTTATGTGTGTTCTTTCCATTTTTCTGATATGAGAGTTTAGTGCTATAAATTTCCCTCTGAGGACTGTTTTCATTGTATCCCACAGGTTCTGGTAATTTGTATTTGCATTTTCGTTCAATTGTAGATATTGTTTAATTTCTTCTTTAACTTCTTCTGTGACCCATTGGTTATTCAGGAGAGTATTATTTAATTTCCATGTGTTTATGCAGTTATTGTAGGTTTTTTTGTCATTCATTTCCAATTTTACTGTGCTGTGGTCAGATAATATGCATGGAATTATTTCAGTTCGTTTGCATTTACTTAAGCTTGTTTTGTGGACCAGTATATGATCTATTTTAGAGAATGACCCATGTGCAGCTGAGAAGAATGTGTATTCTGATGTTGATGGGTGGAATACTCGGTACACATGTACTAGGTCCATTTGTTCACAAGCTTGATTCGGTTCTGCTATTTCTTTGCTGATTTTTTGTTTGGTTGATCTATCTCTCTGTGACAATGGGGTGTTGAAGTCCCCTGTTATAGCTGTGTTATTGTTTATTTGGTTTTTCATGTCTATTAAGAATTGTCTTACATAGTTGGGTGCTCCCATATTCGGTGCATATATATTTATGATTGTAATCTCTTCCTCTTGAAGTTTTCCCCTAACAAGTATGTAGTGATCTTCTTCATCTCTTTTGATCATTCTTGGTTTGAAGTTTGCATTGTCTGCAAACATAATAGCTACCCCTGCTTTTTTCTGGGTTCCTGTTGCATGGAGTATTGTTTTTTAGCCTTTGATTTTTAGTCTGTGAATTTCCTTTTGAATGAAATGCATTTCTTGTACACAGCATATTGTTGGATTTTGTTTCTTAACCCACTCTGCTAGTCTGTTGCTTTTTATTGGTGAGTTGAGACCATTCACATTGATTGATATAACTGATATGTACCGGCTCATCCCTGTCATGATATCTTTCTGTTGTTGGCTTTCTACATTTTCTGTTTAATTACTTGCCCTGCTAGTGGTTTCCTTTTGTTGTTGTTCTTAAGATTGTGGCTATCTTTGTCTCTTTCTAGAGTGTCTTTCAGTACTCTCTGTAGTGTTGGTTTGGTGGTCATAAATTTCTTCAGTTCTTCTTTGTCATGAAAGTATCTTATTTCTCCATCAATTTTTAAGGATAGTTTTGCAGGGTACATCAATCTGGGTTGAAAGTTATTTTCTTTCAGGATTTGAAATACTGCACTCCAAGCTCTTCTTGATTTAAAGGTTTGTGTTGAGAAGTCTGCCGTGATTCTGATAGGCTTTCCTTCATAGGTGATCTGTTTCTTTTCTCTGACAGCTTTTAGTATTTTGTTCTTGTGCTGTATTTCTGATACCCTTATTATGATATGTCTGGGTGAGGATTTATTTTGGTTGTGGTTAATTGGGGTTCTGTATGCCTCAGTTACCTGTATTTCAGAATCTCTTCCCATGTTTGGAAAGTTTTCTGCTATTATTTCTGTGAATAGTCCTCACAGGTCATTAGTATTGACCCCTGCTTTTTCATTTATGCCTATTAATCTTATGTTATTTCTCTTGGTATTGTCTTGCAGCTGTTGAATTGTTGCTTCTTGGTTCCTTACTATTTTTAGGAGATCTTTTCTTTCATGGCCATGATCTCCCATGCTGTCTTCAAGATCTGAGATTCTGTCTTCAGCTTCATTAAAGCGGTTTTTCAAACTTTCAGTGGAGTATTTCGTTTCCTGCATTTCCCTTTGCATCTGTTTCATGAATTCTGTTTGTGTCTTATATTGTTCATTCACGGTTTCGATCATGTTCTTAAGTTCTTCTATTTTTTATCTTGCTCTTCTTTAGATACAAACATTTCTTTAATAATGATTCTCATTTCATTTATTAGCTGAGAGAATATTTCTTATTTGAATTTCTCTATAGCTTCATCAAGTAGTTTCTTTATTGCATTTTCTATCATTTCAGAAAGTCCATTTGTGTGACTCCCACTGTCTTCCATTTCAGTGTCTCTTGAGTTTGTTCTTTGTGGGCTGGGGGACTGAGACTGCCTCTTGGTCTTTCGTTTTGTCATTTTCTTCTAGAACCTATGTGGCTCTGTGTTCTGCGAGGCTGGTTGGGCATTCCCCTGAGGGTCGTGCTGATTCTTGGGTCGTGCTGAATCGCAGGACCCGGTAGAGCTGGGTCCTACGCGCAGCAAGGGAGCGCGGCCTCCTGGGGCATGCAGGTGGAGCCTCCGCCTTAACTGGATGGAGGCCAAGGCCTCCCTTTCCCAGGGAGTTAGGCAGAGTGTACCCTGGAGTGACACCACCCGGACCCTGGGTCTGTCTGCAAGTTCAGAGCAACAGCTACACCAGGGCCCTTTCTCTACTAGCCTTAATGACAAAACTGATCATAAAATTTTTATATTCTTGCTGTTTCTACTTACCTACTTCTCACTTTCTTTTAGACAGACTATAAGACTTTTATCCTCACCTCTTCAGTGAAAACTCACTTGTTGTATCAGTCAGTGTTTACTAGAGGAACAAATTTAATGCAAGATATACAAATGTGTAAGAATTTACAAGATTGGCTTACAGTGACTACCCACAGAGTCATGTGTGGAAAAGTACAAAAGTCTGTCTGCTGTAAGAGATCTTAAGGATCCAGTTGAAGGCTTGGAGCTCAGTATAGAGTACTGTGTGAGTCTGTATCAGGAGGCTGAAGGGTCTGCCCTGGAAGGCTGAAGGTTCTGTGCTGGAAGCCAGGAGTCTTCCAGGGTGAAGGCAAAGACTGGAGCTCCTACAAATAAACAGAAGTGAACCTTCCTTCTTCCTTTTATATCACTCAGGCAACAATTTGTTCTAGAGTAGATCTAATGTCTTCAGTAAATCCCTTAATCATACCCAGAACTATGCTGTTCCAACTTAGTTGGACTGTTTCTTACTCAAGTTGACACTATCGGTTACCTATCACAATCCATTTTCAACTTGACAAACATTTCTTTAAACCATACTCTCCAGATGCAAAGACAAGTTCATGCTTACTCCTAATATTACAACAATCCTGTGTATAAACAGAAATGCACTGATTTCTTTCCCAGAATAAAAGATAAATTTTCTTTGGATGATGCTTACTCTTAACATTTCAGAATTTGAACATTATAATGTAAGTTTAGCAATACTTAAGAATCAATAGTAAGCCTATCGATATTATATTATGTAGGAAGCATATTGGAAGAGAACTATTACAATTAGAATCCTCATTTCTGTAGCTGATCACATGGTCATAGATGGTATTTAGAACTACCTTCTTCTACTACCTTTTCTATATTCCTTTGGCTTTCAGCAAGCACCTCAGCAGGTCTTGGTTCTTTTTGTGATGGAGTGACACATACCTTCATTCCTGTAGGTTCTGGATCGTTGGTCATTCTGCATGGATTGGCTTGTAGTTTCTTAATGACTTTAATAAGAGGGCATGATAATACAAAGAGGTACCCTAAGGGATCACTCTGTCTCTAAGTATATTCTTCCTTTTCTCTCTGGTGGAATAATAGACCAATTTCCTCTGAATAGTCAGGGTCAATCACCTCTGTCAACACTGTAACTCTCTTTTAACTTGTTTACGCAGAGGAATGAGGAGTCCAAAATGACCAGGGGAAAGTCTTAGCCTCCACTTCAATAGTATCATTGTTATGCTTCTTCATACAGGAGTCTACCTTCCGAAACTAAGATTTCTATGCCACCAAAGCATAAGATCTTGGGAAAATGGTGCAAAAATTTTGCTAGCGAATCAATAGGGGTAATAGTGAGTAGTGCCATTCCAACTTCTACCTCTTTGTTCCTGGACCCATGAATCCTGACTATGGGATACATGATGCCATGTAGTGGATGGTAATTCAGATCATTAAACATTAAAGAATCTTTACCCAGTCCTGCAAGCTATTACCACTGTGTCTTCAAAGGATCATTTTACCTTTCTGTCAATCCACCTGCTTCTGGATGATGAGGAACATGGTATGGCCAGTAATTTCCATGAGCATGAAGCCATTAGCTCACCTCTTTGGCTGCAAACTGTGTTCCTTGATCAAAACCAATGCTGTGTGCAATGCTATGATAATGGATTCTATGAACCCATTGGTGGTAGTTTTGACAGAAGCATTATATGCAGGGAAGGCAAATCCATATCCAGAATAAGTGTCCATGCCATTAAGGACAAAGTGCAGTCCTTTCCATTGTGGATGTGGTTAAATATAATCAAGCTGCCACCAGGTTGCAGGCTGATTATCCTGGGGAATGGTGACATACTGGGGACTCAGTGTTGGTTTCTGCATTAAGCAATGGCTGTCACCAGATAATTCTTGGTGAGCAAGAGTCCGTGTTGCTGAGCCCATGCATAACCTCCTTCTCCGCCACCAGGACTACTCTGTTCATGAGCCCATCAGGCAATGATGAAGTGACCGAAAAAAGAGTCTTAGTGCTATCTATAGAATCCATCATTATATGTACTAGATTATCAAAGTCACTTTTTGATGAACTGAAGTTCACTTTTTGTGAACATTTATATAGGATACAAATATTTTTATATCCTTTGTCCATATGGAGGTCTATTCACATGTCTTTTCCCCAAATATCTTTGTCACCAATTTTCTGGTCATTTTCCTCCCTAGTTTCTAGCCATACAGACAGATCATTGGCTACAGCCCATGAATCATAATATATTTGTACATCTGGTCATGTCTCCTTCAGGCAATATGTACTATAAGATGCACTGTCCGAAGTTCTGCCCTCTATGAAGATTTCCCTTGGCCTCTCTCCTTCATGGATTTCTTGGAAAGGGACTGTAATGCTAAGGCTGTTCATTCGTGGGTGGTGCCTACATAATGATCAGAACTATCCATAAACCAGTCCCTAGTCTTCTCTTCCTCTGACAGATGATCATATGTTATACCCCATGAGGCCATAGGTGAATTCTAGGAAACAGAAGGAGTAGGAACCATGAGCATAAGGAAGTTCTCCGTGTAACTTACTTGTGCCCTTGGGACCTGCTCTGGTCTGATCATGTATGTACCATGCCTATTTAATTATAGACTGTTTCTGTGCACGTTCAAACTTATGACTTGTTGGATCAGATAATGCCCACCTCATGAGAGGCAACTTGGGCCGAATTATAACTTATTGTCCCATGATCAAGCATTCAGATTCCTCTAAGGCCCTGTAGCAGGCCAAGAGCTGTTTTTTCAAAAGGAGAGTAGTTGTCCAAAATCCTAAAGTTCTCCACTCCAAACAGCATCTCTACCTCCAACTGACCCTTTAAGTACCATTGGATCTGCTGGATTGCATGGCCCCAGTGGCAGAGCAACCTGCACAGCAGCCTGGACCTGTTGCAGAGCCTTTTCTTGTTCTGGGCCTCACTTAAAACTAGCAGTTTTCTGAATCACTTGGTAAATGGGCCTGAGTAGAACATCTAAGTGAGAAATGTGTTGCCTCTAAAATCCAAATAGTCCCACTAGGCATTGTACCTCTTTTTTTTGTTGTAGGAGGAGCCTGATGTAACAATTTGTCTTTCACATTAGAAGGGATATCTCTACATGCCTCACACTACTGGACCAGAAATTTCACTGAAGTAGAAGGACTTTGAATTTTAGTTGCATTTAGTTTCAATCCTCCAGCTCTCAAATGCTTTACTAACAAATCCAGAGAGGTTGCTACCTCCTGCTCACTTGGTCTAATCAGCATAATATAATTAATGTAATGGACCAGTGTGATACTTTGTGGGAGAGAAAGGTGATCAAGATCCCTAAATTGTGACACAGGGCTGGAGAGATAATATAACTCTGAATTAGGACAAAGAAGGTATATTGCTGGCCTTCCCAGTTGAAAGAAAAAATGTTTCTTATGGGCCTTCTCTATAGGTATGGAGAAGAAGGCATTTGCCAAATCTGTAGCTGTATACCACTACTAGGAGATGTGTTAATCTATTCAAGCAAGGAAACTACATCTGGTACAGCAACTGCAATCACAGTCACCACTTGATTCAGTTTACAATAACCTATCATCACTCTCCAAGACCTATCCATCTTCTCAACAGATCAAATGGCAGAAATAAATGCAGATCTTTTGGGGACCACTATTCCTACATCATTCAAGTCCTTGATAGTGACACTAATCCCTGCAATCCTTCCAGGCATACTGGTTTTGGTTTATTATTTTACCAGACAAAGGCAATGCTAATGGCTTCCATTTGTCTTTCCCAACCATAATAACCCTTATACTACAGTTTAAGGGGCCAATATGAAGATTCTGACAAGTACTAAGTGTATCTATCTCAATTATTCATTTTGAAACTGGGGAAATGACACAAGATGGATTTAAGAACCTACTGGACCCACTGCGAGTCAGACCTTTGCTAAAATTTTGATCACCTACCTTCCACAGGCCCCTACTCTTACCAGAGGGCCACAGTGATGTTTTGGATCCCCTGGAATCAGTGTTTCACAGCCAGTGTCCACTAGTCCCCAAAATGTGTGATCATTTCCCTTCCCTCAGTGGACAGTCCCTCAAGCAAAAGGCCTTAGATCCCTTTTGGAGAAGGATGGGAGAGAGACTGACTATATGCATTTTTAGTGGTGCACCATGGTCCTTCTTCAACAGGACCCACCTCCCCTTTATTCAAGGGGATCTGTAAACTGGCTCAACACTAGGAGGGGATGTGATTCCTTTTTATTATGATTTGAAGTAGGTTTCTGCTCATTTTTCCTTAATTTTTTATTACATAAATCAAGTAAAAATACTGTAGGTTTCCCATCTATTTCATTTTGGGGAATAATGTGGCTCATCAGTCAATGCCATCGGTCTACATATATCAGACCATTCTGATCTGATCAAAAGACCACTCTGCTTTTGCTATCCATTACAGTATATGCATGCACCTTGCCTTTGCAAATAAGTGCTGCCATTTGACCTCTGCCACTCCAAGATTCAATCAAACCCACTGACCTTAAGTTTCCCAATTGAGTAGCCACAGTCTCCACTATATGGTTTGGCAAACACAGAAGAGCAATGACAAGGGTCTTCAGGGAAGCCAGTGCTCCATTCATAAATCTGTTTCTCAAAGTGTTAGTAAAGGGTACATTTTCTGAATCATTCCAGTGTGGTGGATTAGGTTTGACATGATAAATTCACTCCATTATTCCCATTTCCCTAAGCATCTGAATCCTTTCATGAACAGTAAACCATGGAATATCAAGTATCTATCAACTCATTCATAGTGGACCATCTTTTGATCTATACTATTAACCAGCCAAATAAATTATTAACATCTTCTTTTCTCCATGAGCTGCAACATTGAATTCAGAAACTCTCCTTAACAGGCCCATAGCAACAAACTCAGCCTGATTCATGTGCATGATTTTGCCACCATTATCCCACACCCAAAAAATCCATTCCACCATTTGCTCATCAGGACTCTGCTTATCAGAGTTAGAAAACTCAAGAAGTTCTTTGGGAGAATAAAATAATCACATTCCAACATCCATAAAGGGCAAAATCATAGAAACAGAACCTAGATAAGTGATTGCCTGGGGTCAGAGACTAGGGTGAGTGAGAGGGGAAGGGAATTGGAGGAGGTAACTACTAACAGTTATTGATATAGGGGAATGAAGCTCCCAACCTACTAGATGTCTGGTACAAGTTCGAGTTTGTGTTCTCTTAAATCAAAGAATGAATTTTTGGAACAACAGAGATTAAGAGCAGAATATATTTATTGAGAGAAAGAAAGCTTCTTTCTGAGAGAGACAGAAGGGGTCCCAAGTGGGTTGTTCTATAAATTTCCTTCTGAGGACTGCTTTCATTACATCCCACAGGCTCCAGTAAGCTGTATTTGCATTTTCATTTGCTTGTAGATATTGTTTAATTTCTTTTTTAATTTCCTCTGTGACCCATTGATTATTCAGGTGGATATTATTTAGTTTCCATTTGTTTATGGAGTTTTTGTGGTTTCTTTTGTCATTGATTTCCAATTTCATGGCACTGTGATCAGATAATATTCATGGGATAGTTTCAGTTCTTTTGCATTTACTTAAGTATGTTCTATGGACTAGTATATGGTCCATTTTAGATAATATCCTGTGTGCAGCTGAGAAGAATGTGTATTCTGATGTTGTTGAATGGAATACTCTGTACATATCTACTAAGTCCATTTGTTCACAAGTTTGATTTAATTCTATTATGTCTTTGTTGATTTTCTGTCTAGTTTATCTGTCTCTGTGTCAATGGAGTGTTAAGGTCTCCTGTTATAATTTTTTTTTTCAGCACCATGGATTGAACTCACAACTTTTTGAGGCAGGGTCGCACTATGTAGCTCAGGCCAGCCTTGTGCTCACGTTGTAGCCCAAGCCAGCCTCAAATTTACAATGTTCCTCCTACTTCAGCCTCCCGAGTGCTGGGATTAAAGGCATGTGCCACCATGCCCAGCCTCCTATTATAACTGTGTTATTGCTTATTTGATTTTTCATGCCTATTAACATTTGTTTTATATAGCTGGGTGCTCCCATATTTGGTAAATATGTGTATGTGTGTATAGTTGCTATCTCTCCCTTTTGAAGTTTTTCCTTAGCCAGTATACAGTGATATTTTTATCTCTTTTGATCATTCTTGGTTTGAAGTTCACGTTGTCTGCAAACAGAATAGCTACCACTGCTTTTTTCTGGATTCCTGTTGCATGAAGTATAGCTTTCCACCCTTCAACTTTAGTCTATGAATTTCCTCTTGAATTAGATGGGTTTCTTGTACACAGTATATGGTTGGACTTTTTTTCTTCATGCATTCTACCAGTCTGTTTCTTTTAATTGGTGAATTGAGGCCAGTCACATTAATGGTTATAACTGATATATACTGGCTGTTTGTGTCATGTTATCTTTCTGATGCTGGTTCTTTTTCTTTCCCATCTGTTTAATTGTTTGCCCTGCTGGGTGGTTTTTGTTTTGTTGTTGTTCTTGTTCTTGAAGTTGTAGTCTAGAATGTCTTTCATTTCTCTTTGTAGAGTTGGTTTGGTGTTCATGAAGTTCTTCAGTTGTTCACTGTGGTGGAAGTACCTTATTTCTCCTTCAAATTTTAAGGACAGTTTTGCAGGGTACATCAATCTGGGTTAGGAGTTGTGTTCTTTTAGGATTTGGAGTTCTTCATGCTCTTCTTGACTTGTTTGTGTTGAGATGTCTGCTGTGATTCTGATGGGCTTTGCTTTTTAGATGATTTGTTTCTTTTTTTCTAACAGTATTTAATATTCTGTTCATATGCTGAATTTCTAGGATCTTGATTATTATATGTCTGGGTGCAGATTTATTTTATTATTTTTTATTTTAAAGATATTAAAATACAACAGAACATAACAGAATAAAGTCAATCAAAACAAAGCAGTAGGACTGGTACAGAACCTCAAAGACCGATAATGTGAGTACAATAGCTACTGTAACATACCTTGCTATCTTCAGATTAGCTGACCATTCCAACAGGTGTAGTAGAATTGAACCAAAAACAAAACAAAACAAAATCAATAAAAACAGAATATAAAATAAAGGAAAAAAAAGAGAAAAATTATAACGATCAGAGTAAAGCAAAATGGTGAGAACCATATTGGTCCTCGAAGACAAGACAGAAGAGAGTCCCCCGTATTTGCAACATTGCCTACTGTCATCCTGCAAAGAGACATTCAGGGTGCAGATCAGAGGCCTGCAAAATCTACAAAAAAACACTAGCATTCAGTTGCTTTATGTACCTTAGTTGCCATCAATTTAGCCAGACCTCAGAGCCAGCAGCTTGCTTACGGGGTGGTGGGGGGAATGGATGGATGATGTCCTTGATTCCAAGCCTGCACACCAGGCGGGCCCAGCGGGTTGTGGCCTGGTTGGACCCATTCTGGTTCTCCTCTGGAGTCACGGAGCTCCCGACCCTGGAAGGTGGATCAGTTCTCCCTTGTTGTGTGCTGGTGCCGCGCAGGCCCGGCAAGTTGGGGCCTGGTGGGACCCATTCTGGTTCCCCTCTGTGCAGATTTATTCTAGTTATGGCTAGTTGGAGTTCAATGTGCTTCACTTATCTGTATGTCAGTTTCTTTTCCCATGCTTGGGAAATTTTCTGCTATTACTTTCGTAAGTAGCCTTTTTGTATCACTTGTGTTGAGTCCTCTTTTGTTTACACCTATCAGTCGTATATTGTTTTTCTTTGCATCATCTTTCAACTGTTGAATTGTCATTTCCTGGTTCTTTGGTATTTTTAAAACATCTTTCCTTTCTTAATCACTAGCTGCAATCTTGTCTTCAAGAGTTGAAAGTCTATCTTCACATTTGTTCAGGTAGTTTTGCCAGATTTTGATTGAATTTTTGATTTCCTGGATATCTCTTTGAATCTGGTTTATGCATTCTAATTCTTCCTTGTATTTTTCATTCAACATTTCCATCATTTTCCAATGCCCCTCTATTTTTTTTAACTATGTCTTCTTTTGATGTGCTCAGCATTTCTTTCATTTCATTTATCATTTCCTGTTTTACTTGGGATATTATTTCTGATCTGATCTCCTTTATAGCTCCCAGGAGTTGTTTCTTTCCTTCATTTGCTATCATTTCAGAAGTTTCAGGTGTATGACTTGCATTTTCTTCTATGTCCGTGTCTCCTGGACTTGTCTAGTAGGGGCTGGAAGTTTGAGATGTCATTTTGCTCCTTTGTTTTTTCATTTTCCTGTATTCCCCTGGGGCAGTCAATTGCAAAGTTTCAGTTGTTTCCTGAGTTGGTGTTGGCTGTCTGTAGTAGACAGAGTCTCCCTAGCTTAGCAGAGATCGTCAGCTTGGCCTCTACCAAGTCCCACATGGCACATTGCTCCCCTGCTATTTGGAGTGTGGGGCAGGTCCCTACCAAGGATCATATAATCTCTGAGGAATGACAATTCAATTCTTTTGTTTCCTATATATACTTCTTATTCTTTCCCCTGTTTGAGTGTTCTGGCTAATGTAAGTACTATATCAAGCAGGAATGGTCAGAGTGGACCTCCTTATCTTTTTGTTTTGTTTTGTTTTTAGCTCTTCCCCAGTTAATATAGTACTGGCAGTCATTTTGTTGTGAATGGTTTTTATCAGTCTAGATAAGGTCTCTCTATAGAAAAGGTCTCTCTATACCTTTTTTCATGGAAAAAAACACAATTTCATAACAAATTTTTGGAAATAACAATAGTTAATACACTGTGTATTGTTATCTTCAAAGTGGTTACTCAGAGTACAAGATATGGGTATAAAAAATTCTCCAAATGATTCTAACTCAAGCCTTTCCTTTTAATAAACTAAGAGAAATTAGTAGTATAACTATCTTGTATTTTTTTCCTTTTCTTTCCCTTCCTTTGTTTCCCCTCTCCCACCCTAAGTTTTCTTTCCTTTTGAACTATTTCCATTTCATAGTATCTATTGTACACTTTAGTCCTTATTTACTCTTTCTCACTCTAGATAGAATGGCAGTCATCAAGAAACCAACCAATATAAATGCTGGAGGAGCTGTGAGGTAAAAGGAATCCTTCTCCATTGTTGGTGGGAGAGTAGACTGGTGAAACCACTATAGAAATCATTGTGGAGATTAATCAAAAAACTAGGATAAGGGGTCCCATTCAACCCAGCTCTTCACCTACTGTGTGTCCTCTCAGAAGAATTAAAACCATTATATCACAGTGATATATGTAAACATATGATTTTAGCAGCACAATTTGTAATATTGGAAACAACTCAAATGTCCAACAACTGAGGGATAGATAAAAAAGATGTGGTCTTTTCAAACAATGACATACTACTCTGTCATAAAGAAGGATAAACTTGAGATATTTATTAGAAAATGTATGCAACTTGAGACTATTTGCTTTAGAGTTTTTTTATTATGAATGTATGTTGAATTTTGTTAAAGTCTTTTTCTTCATCTGTTAAGATGATTGTGAAATTTTTGTCCTTGCTTCTATTTATGTGCTATGTTAATTTATTGACTTGCATATGTTGAACAATCTTCACATCCCTATGATGTATGATCTTTTTGATGATTTGATGTTGCCAAGATTTTGTTGTTGTGGTTGGATCCTTGTCTAGTTTTAAAAACAGGGAAATGCTTTTAGGAGTTTTCTTTCTCTTTCAATTTCATTAAAGAGTCTGTGGAGCATTGGTGTTAGATCTTCCCTAAAATTCTTCTAGAATTCAGTGGTGAATCCATCAGATAGTAAATTTTTATTACTGCTTCATTTTGATTTCCTGTTATTTGAATATTCAGACTTTTGAATCTTCTCATTTTAATTTTGGTTATTCATAACTAGGAATCTATCCATTTCTTTTGAATTCTTCCATTTATTAGCATAACTATTTTAATGTAGTTATTAATAATCTTGTGAATTTCGGAGGTGTCCATTTTGATTTCAACATTTTCACTTGTAATTGCATTCATTTGTGTCTTTTTTTTTTTACCTCAGTTAACTTTTAACTTGTGCTGATGATTTCATTTATTAAGTTCAGTACATTTCCAGTTATGCCTTCTTTGAATTCACTCCATTGATTTATTACTTTTTAATTTCTTATATCATTTTAAATTATTTAACTGTGTGGCTTCACATTTCTTCCTGCTTCATGTCTCATGGATTAGCTTTTGGGGAGTTCAGAGTTTTGGAAGCATTTTGTTACTCTGTTCTTTCTAGTTTTCCCATATTCTTATGTTACTATTATTTTTATTTTGTTTTGTGCTCTGAGATTTGTGCACTGATTATAGTGGAAAGAATTTTTTTTATGAGTACGGAGATATCCTTAGTCTGCTTTTCAGTGATATACTTCAATGGTGACTAAATATAGGTCTTTGTGCCTACCCCATGATGAAGGTAGGTTGCAGTGAAACCAACACTTATTTTTTCAGTATTAGAAATGACACAAATGCAATCCAAATATATTCATATAGAGAAAGTCAATTAATTTCAACCACCATGCAACGTGGCATTAACAACAAAACAAGAGTAGCATCAAAGACAATTTAGATACTGACATGCAATAAGAATCAATAATGTACCACCCTTAACCACAGAAGAGAGATCTGTAATTATAGTATAAACAAGAATTATCAAATATTAACATACTTAGAGTGCTGTATGCAGCAACTATACCTGTACCAACAATAGAAAATAATTCAACAGAAATAACACAGAGTAATGTATCTAAATATTAATAAAGACTAGTGGTTAGACTATTAAAGGTTGAGGGGGTGGAGAATGGAAGAATGAAAGAAGTAAAAATTGAAAAATTGAGCGATGAAAAATGAGAAGCAGGGAAAAGTGTGATGAGGCAACTTATTAAAGAGCAAAAGAAAATCAATCAAATTAGATGAAATATAATACATCATGATAGAAAGTGAAGAAAAATAGAACAAAAGGAACAAAACCTGGAAAGCCTAAAAATGAAATGATTATCTGTAGTTTTGAATGGTTCCTTTCCAGAATTTGCAGTCCTGGAATCTAGTATCTCATGGTTTTCTTGACATAGCTTTATGACGTATGGGTTTGTGAGATGTTCTGCCCCATTTTAGAGACCCCTCTGTCCATACACCCAAGGCTCTGCCCACTGTCCAATCCAAGGCACGTCCATGTTCAGACTGGTAAGTGAAGAAAATATCAGATCACTGGTCTGTGTATTGAATGACAGAGGAGCAGGGGTTTAGCAGACCACTACACTTAATGCCAGTACTTTCTAACCCTGCCACCTCTGAAAGTCATGTATGCTGGGCCTGGCTTCTCATCACAGAATACAGAGACATATGACTATCCTAGCTTGAGTCTGAATTTCTCTGGGTTTCTATGTCTATCCCACGCACTGTCCGTGGTTGTCTCTTGTGGCCATCTGCCACCTAGTCACTACAGTAGGATAACATGGGAGACTCTGAAGTGAAATTGGTTCATAGATGTTCTCTGGCTCATTCTGAAACAATTAGCCTCTTCCCAAAAATAGTTCATGATTAAACCACTAGATCCTATCAAATATGCTACAAAGTACACTGGATTCCTTTTCTAACTCTAGTCTACCAAGGAGAAGGAGTCACTTGCACAGTAAAGTCCCATGTTATTTTTGTAATTTGCAACAATCACAGGCCTTTCTTTGAGATGTCACTACTGACCTAATACATCAATTTTCTCTGGAGCTGCTGACCCTCCAGGCTTACCTTGAGTCTGGAGCCAGGAGCCAGTGTCCTTGGTGAACTTTGTAGACTGCTTCACTCTTTTCTTTGGTGCTGTGCTCTATTTATCCAGCTTCCTTATAATTTCTAGTTTTCCTGTTAATAATCCGAATTATACTTTCAAGGGCTTCATATCTATAACTTACATTTTGAAGAGTAATTTTAAAATTTGGTATCATATTCTTTCAATGGTCTAAAACTATTATTCTGCCAGGCATGGTAGCACAGGTCTGTAATCCCAGCACTCAGAAAGTTGAGGCAGGAAGATCACCATGAGTTCAAGGCCAGCCTAGACTACATAATGAGTTTATACTGAGACTCTGTCTCAAAAAATAAATAAAACTGTTATTCAGTTCTCTTAAGAAGACAATCATACAATCTATAAATGAATAACAAAACCCATCTTTATTTCACTTTCATCTTAAATATTAACATAAGTGAAGCTATCAGCCAAAATTCCTACTGGATTTACACATGTTTATCAATTATAAGAGCTCAGCAAAAATCAACAAAAGCATTTTGTAAAAATCAATGTACTCTAAGGAATATTTTGTATTGTCTATTTTATTTTTATGTGTAAATTGTGTTCTACATATCATTTATTTCAGAAAACATTGTAGAAAACTTGTACACCCGTCTATGTATCTATACTCCTTTTAAAGAGCCAGTTGTTAAATATTCACCAGCATAGTACTACTCTGTCACTACCCTGAGACCCAAGAGATTAAGAAGAACAAAAGCTCAATAGAAATATAAGAAAAAAGAACAGATAGAGGGGAAAATCTAATAGGAGCTATAACTTTTTGTAGAGGATGCAAAAAGACTGGTGAAAGGTTTAAAAATCATGAGGGTGATATGAAGACAAATGTTTTCACCTCATTCTCTTCTTTCTTTCCATCTAATACCTGGATTTCACATTTGGACAGATCCTGAGCCTAAATTTAAAGGCAGAAGAGCTTGTCCATGTAGTTCATATAGCTTATCCCCCTGGAGTACAGACCACAATGCAGAATGATGAAAACTAGATGTGCAGTAGATGCCTGGTGTGGTGGCGCACGCCTTTAATCCCAGCACTCGGGAGGCTGAGGTAGGAGGAGCGTTGTGAGTTTGAGGCCGGCTTGGGCTACAACGTGAGTGCAAGGCCAGCCTGAGCTACACAGTGTGACCCTGCCTCAAAAAAACCAGGGCCAGGAGTTTGGCTCAGTGACTTAAGCACCTATTTGACAGGTGCGAGGTTGTGAGTTCGATCCCTGGTGCCACCAAAAAAAAAAAAAAAAAAAAAAGGTGCAAAGTGCAGTAGATGATGAAAGTTAACCATAATGGTTCAATCATTTTTTTTTTAATCCAGAACATATAATTATGCCACACATAGTTGACAAATTTGTATCTGCAAGAAGTCACACATAGTAGACTGGAAAATGGTCTCCAAAAATACTAAGTGCTAATTCCTAGAAAGTATAAAAGTTACTTTATTTGGACACAAGAGACTTAGATGTGATTAAATTAAGAATCTCAGCTTGAATTTTCTGAGACGGCTCCAAATGCCATTAAGTATCTTTATAATAGAGAGTCAGGGGACTACCTGGCATTTACACAGTGGAGAAAGTGATGTAAACATAGCAAAAAGAAATGTAAAAAGAAATCAGATGTGTCATGTACACAGACCAACTGCCCACAATGAATATGTGTATTCTGTACCCCTCCAAGAAAAAAAATTTTTTAAAATTTAAAGATTTTTAAATCTTTAAAAAATTTTTCACAATGAAAGAAGATAGAAATGGAGAATGGAATCATGCCATGTATCAGTCATCTTTTCCATTGCCTGGTTGAAATACCTAACAAACTACAAATTAAAGAATAAAAAGTTTATCATGGCTCATGGTTTCAGAGGTTTTGTCCATAGATAGCTGGCTTCAAGACAAACATATCATGGAAAAAGGTGTTGGAAAGAAAGCTACTCATGTAATGACAGTCAAAAAGCAATGAATAGAGGAAGATCACCAAAGAAAAAGAGGTCAGGGGTCAGGTACCAGATATAGTCCCTAATGTCACACCACCACGACCCACCCAGATACAACCAGAAGTGTATTTTACTAGTTGTGTCTCTCATGCTGATCAAGTTGACAGTTGAGATTAACTGACACAAACAGTCACAAATCAATTTTTTTGTTACTTTATTTTTATGCTTATTTTTTCAGTGCTGGAAATTATACCCAGAGTTATATACATGATAGACAAATGATATACCATTGAGCTATATTCATAGCCCATACCAAAAGCCATTAAATGCTAGGTATCACTAGAAGTTGTAGGACACATGAGATATGTTCTACTCTGAAGCTTCCAAAGGCAGTGAGGTCAATGTAACACCTTGATTTTTGCCCAGTGATACTTATTTTGGACTCCAGTTTGCGGAACTCTCAGAGAATGCATTTCAGTTGTTTTATACTTTCAGTTCATGATAATTTGTTAGAATATATGCAGTAAACCTCAGATGTTATATTGTCAACTAGGTGATGTCAGTTTGGTCAACTCCAACATGAATTCTAGTTGCACATCAGCAATATTAATCATATAAAGCAGCAGGAGATAGTGAATAGACTTAAATATTATAAAAACATAGTTGCTATTTTTGCACTTCTGTTTTTGCAGTTGAGCTTCATGGGGCACATAACAGAGTGAGTGTTGCAATCAGCTATAGACTCTTCCAGCACCATAGGTCATGAGGTCAAGGTGTAGACCTTTTCTCTTGCTTGACAATCCACTCATATGTATTAAATTTAGGATTAGCCATTAAATTCATGAAAATAGCATGCTCAAGTGTGGTATTTGATTCTTCCAGATCGAAAAATCATCACTAATATTCTGGTCCTTTCCTTGTGGTGGGAAGTGAAGGAAGTAAACTTTAAAAAGAAACATCCTATAGCAGACATGGTGGCACATGCCCATAGTACCAAAACTTGGAAGGCAAGAGGAATACAAAAGTGGGGCCAGCCTAGGCTATGTAAAAGATTCAAGGCTGGCCTTTACTACATAATAAAGAACCTTGTCTTAAAAATATTTTTTAAAACTAAAACTAAAAATATTTAAGGCATGTCTTTACATAACAGACCACTAAAGCCCCAACAACTTTATCAAAATGACAAGTTCCTGCATATTCATAAGGTTTATTTAGAACCTTTTGGCAAATGTCTCTTACATTTGAGATGCTTTCTTCTGATTTAATAACTCCAATGATAATGTTCTGTGAAATGTCAAGGTAGTCAATTTTCTTCAAGCTGTATTATGACCAAGAAGAAATAAATTAATATAGTTTAGGCCAAGAGAGTAAAGGCTTGTTGATATCCCTCCTATGTGAAAGAAACTGCTTCTGTTTAACTTTACAAATAGAGGAAAACATAAAATGCATTTTTTAAGTCACAAGTGTAGGGAAAAAATGCATTTGTTAAGTCATAGGTAGGGATCCTGTTAATTTTCACCTGTAAAAATTCTACATTAGGAAACTCATGTGATTGACATAGTCACTTAAGTTTCTGACAATATTATTTTCATTCTAAAAACCTATCTGGCAACCATGCAAATGAGTAAATGGGAATATTTACTAACACTGTAATTGTGGTGAGTTAACTAACTGTCAACTTGAAATACCCAGCTGAACTGAATCAACATAGCTTTGGGTGTTGAAGACTCACCTGGGGATTGTTGCCAACAAGCATACAAGGAGAATTGGAGGGGAAGATGGTATGCTGTTGCTGAGGAAGCTTGTCATTCTGGTTTTCCTGATATGAACTCAGCAGTTCTCATCATCAGAGGACCTTAGAATGGCTGAGGATGGCTGCGGTTCTCTTTTGGGGAGCTCTGGTCCTTATCCTGAGTGTCACTTCTTGGTTCCAGGGCAGATCCCTCAACCTGGTAGCACAGATCCTTTGCTTCACTCTTGCTGACTTTGTAGCTTCCACAACTAATCTTTGGGCTTCTGAGGATAGATCCTATATATAAACTTATGTGAGACATTGTCACTGACTTTAGACCTCCTGTTGGATTCATGGAGGACGTTGCCATAGGCTCTAGGACTTCAGCTGGACTCATGCAGGACTTTGCCATGGGATCTGGGCCCACAGTTGGATTCTTTGGGTCTCTAACACATGGCTTTGTGGGTGATTATTATAAAATAATCCTATTAATTTTATGTCCTGTATTAAATCTATTCACTTGTAAACTCTGACTACAACACCAATCCTTCAAATATTTGGAATGCCAGATTCTTTTAGGATGAGAGATCGCCTTTGACTTATTAACATAGGAAGCATAGTAAAAGAGGCTTTGATGGAGCTGTTAACTTGTAACAGAATTCACTCTACGCCTAGGGACTTTGCTGTTTTTAATATTCTTAGTCTACAGAAAAAAAATGAAATAACACTGGATATCTTTTGAAATGCACTTGGACTTAGAGATTCCATTATATCTTCATAATGTCCTATCCCTTACTATATCGGCATAAGTGGTGTTTTAAATCTGCTGGGTCCAGCAACTTTATGAGATCCTGTCTCAAAAACAAAATGGGTGGGGGCACTGTGGTGCTGGGAATGTAGCTCAGTGCAAAGACTCTCATTTAATCCCCAGAACTTCAATCAATCAGTCAGCCAATGAATGGCTGATCCCCTCAGAAACAGAAGAAAACCTGCCTTTGCTGGAAAGGGAAGGTCAAAGGATGCAGTATTCAAAGTTCTCAGATGCCTTTTTGTCTGTTCAAGTGCCACTATTCCAACACATGAGATTCTTCTTCTTTTTTCTAGTTCCTTTTTGATATAAAGTATCTAGGGAGTATAGTTGTCTGTGAAATTTTCCCCTGTTACACTCAAGCCATGGGTTAGATTCCCATTCTTATCTTCCCGAATTAAGGAGCTGAGTAATAATTTCAAATCTTCCAGAGACTTGATATTTCCATTTGTAATCTCAGATATTCAGTTTCTCTTTTTTCCTTTTGTATACTCTATAGGGTCATCAAAAGAAGTCAGAGAATGTCATCTTCTTTGTAGTCACCATTGTTGCCATAGTGATAAGTGCCATGGCTACTTGATTACACAATACCTTCCTCCTTGACTGGTGAAAATTTGAGTAGTCAATGTCCCATCATCTCTACACAAGAGTGTTATCAATATCCTTAAATATGTGAAACAATTCCAGAATCCCTTGTGAGAGTCAGTTCCTGAGGCCACTTCCAGTAAAAATTATGGTATCATTCTTAACATACTAATGTGAAAGAGCCAGGAAAATACTGTTTAATTTTCTGACCCAACAAGAAATAGAGCGTATGCCTACTAAAATTAGGATAATCATTGGGGCTTTCAATATATGGGTATTTTTTTCTTTCACAAAGGGTAGGGAACCCATAAGGGATAAAAAATAAATACTATAGGGTAAGAAATAACATAACCAGGTATGATCACATACACCTGTAGCTACAGCACTCTAGAAGGCTGAGGGAGGAGGATTGTAAGTTTGAGCCCAACCTGGGCAATTTAGTGATTTGTGAGATCCTGTTTCAGAAAAAAATGCAAAGGCTGTGAGTTCAATCCACATTACTCCCCTTCACTTTCCCAAGCAATCTGTTACTATTCCTAGATTTAAAAGAGTAAGAGCAAGAATGTGGGTAGAGAGTGGAAATAGGAGATAGCCAGGGTAGAATAGGCTCCTTAAAACATCTGGTTGAGTGAATCAGACAGCTCATAGTGAAACAGTAAGGGAGCACAGAGTAATAAGAACCCAGCTTTTCCTTCCTTTTCCACTGGAAAGGTTTCCCTTTGACATAAACTAGTCAGAAGCCAGGGTACAAGAGAATCCATAGTTGTCTCTTGTGACATAGATCAAGAGAAACTGGAGAGGAAACAGAAGCTAACCAGTACAATATTGATTACTCCCAACACAATATCTCCAAACCCAATCTCTCTCATCAGTCAGACTTTTATATCCAGTTGCCTGCTAAACATTTCACTTCAATGTTTATTAAACATATCAAATTTAACTTGTTTAAAATGAAAGTCCTGGCTTTGCCCTCTTTCTGTCATCTATATATCTCCCTTTCCTTTCTTTCTATCTTAATAAATGACAAAAAAACAGCCCCAATTTTCCAGTCCAAAAATCTGGGAATCATTTTTTTCTTTTTATCTTTTGCACAGACTAACTCATGATCAAGTCCTGTCACTTTCAACTTAAAATATATGACAAGTCAGAACACTTCTGTTCACTCCACTAATACCATTCCATTCCAAGTTACAGTTATCACTGAACTGGACAATTTTAGTAACTTTCAACTTGACTCCTTGCTTCTGTTCTTGATTTTCTATACTATACCTTCCATGTAGATCAAAACAAGCTTTTTTTTTTTTTACATTTTTTTTATTTAAGAGAAAATGGACACAGAAAAGAGAAATAAAAAGCAAAAGAGACAAACAAACAATAACAACAAATCCGATATGATAACATTATAGGTTTACAAAATGAGACGATTGGAATTTGACAGTGGTTGTAATACTGCATATTGTTACCTTCAAAGGAGTTGTTCAGATTAACAGATATAGACATGTAAAATTGATCTAATCATATGAGTATTAACTGTTCTGTTTCAATAGCTAATGTATTTAGTAGTACAGTCATTTTAACTATCTTATGTATACCTATATATAAATTTATGTCTTTTTCCTTTTCCCTTCCTTTTTTCCTCCTTTCCCCTTAGAACACCTCTTGTTGTTTTTAAAATAACTGCCCATATCATCAGGCCATATTACAAAATATTTCAGAATAAAACCAATAAAAAATAAGACAATGGTCACAGAAAAGAGAAACAAAAAGCAAAAGGGACCAACAAACAACAACAACAAATCGGATACTGTAACATTATATGTTTACAAAATGAGATGATTGGAATTTGACAGTGGTTGTAACATTGTATATCGTTACCTTCAAAGGGGTTGCTCAGATTGACAGATACAGACAAGTAAAATTGATCTAATTATATGAATATCAACTGTTCTCTCTCCATAGTTAATGTATTTAGTATTATAATCATTTTAACCATCTTATGTATACCCACATATAAATCTATGTCTTTTTCCTTTTCCCTTCCTTCTTTCCTCCTTTCCCCTTGGAATACCTCTTGTTATCTTCAAAATAACTGCCCATACCATCGGGCCTAATATAATCAAGCAAAATAGTACAGGATAAAACCAATAAAAAATAAAACAATGGAAGCAATACATAGTAACACAACGTTGATTTCTATAATGCCTCATATTATCTTCTAAGCAGTTGCCTATATCATCTGTTACAATACAATCAAACAAACCAAAGTAGGTTAAAATCACTCAAAATGGAACAATGAAAGTAATATAGGGTTTCAAAACAAGGCAATCAAATATCAATAAAGGCTACCCTAATATATTTTGTTATCTTTGAAATAGCTGTCTATGTCATCATATATAATAAAATTAGGCATGTCGAGATAGAATAAGATCAAACTAAACAGCTCATTGAAAACAATACTGGACTCAAATCCCGAGGATGGATTATTCAGTTGTCTGCCCTGCTCAGTGATATCCCTCTGCCACTGTTTCTGGAGCTGTGGACTTTTTTATCTCTCTCTAAAATGTCCTTCAGTAGTCTTTGTAGGGTTGGCTTGGTTGTCATAAATTCCTTTAGTTGTTCTTTGTCGTGGAAGTATCTTATTTCTCTGTTGATTTTGAATGATAGTTTTGCAGGGTACATCAATCTGGGTTGGAAGTTGTTTTCTTTCAGGGCTTGAAATACTTTACTCCAAGCTCTTCTGGACCTGATGGTTTGTGTTGAGAAGTCTGTCGTGATTCTGATGGGTTTTCCTTTGTAGGTGATCTGTTTTTTTTTTTTCTATAATAGCTTTTAATATTCTGTTTTTGTATTGAATTTCTGGGATCTTGATTATTATATGTCTGGGTGTAGGTATATTTTGTTTATGATTAGCTGGAGTTCTATATGCTTCACTTATCTGAAAGTCACTTCCTGTTCCCATGCTTGGAAAGTTTTCTGAAATTATTTCTGTAAATAGGCTTCTAATTTGACTTGTATTGGCCCCTCTTGTTCACTCACACCTTTTATTCTTAAGTTATGTTTCTTTGAGTTGTCTTGCAGCAATTATATTGTTACTTCCAGGTTTCTTGTTATTTTTAAGAGATCTTTCCTTTCACAATCACAAGCTGCAAACCTGTCTTCAAGATTTGAAAGTCTATTTTTAGTTTTCTTCAGGTGGTTTTGCCAACTTTCATTGGAGTTTTTGATTTCCTGGTAATCTCTTTGAATCTGTTTCATGTATTCTAAATCTTTTTTGTACTGTTTATTCCAGGTTTCCCTCATTTTCCTATGCTCCATTTTTTTAATTTATGTCTCCTTTAAAGATGCCTAGCAGTTCTTTTATTATGTTTTTCATTTCTTCTTTTAGTTGAGTTAGTGTTTCTGTTCTAATTTCTTTTATAGCCTCCTGAAGTTGTTTCTTTACTTCAGTTGTCATCACCTCAGAGACTTTAGTTGTGGGACTCCTGACCTCTTCTGTGTTTGCTTCTCCAGGATTTGTTCTGCTTGTACTGGAGGTCAGAGACTGCCTTTTTCTTCTTTGTCTTGACATATTTCTGAATTGTCCTGGACAAGTGTGCAGTGGGGATTTTGGTATTCCTTGCGTTGTCTGCAATTTCTGTGAGGTTAGACTGGTTCTTCTAGCCGGGCTGATTGTGAATATGTGATGGTTACCACTGGGTGCACTGTTACAGTGCTGTCTGCTGCCTTTCCCCAGCTTGCCTCAACTCCCCAATGTCTGGTACAGTGCACGGGGGTGGGGCTGCTGCCTGGGAGCCTGGGCTGGTTATCCCCAAACCTGCCACTATCACCCCTAGGGTGTGCATGGAGCCGTGGTCTCCAGACTGAACTTGTCACCCACCAGGACCCTCCAGGGCTCAGTCAGAGCAATTTCCATGGGACTGTGCCCAACTAGGAGTGGCTCTGGCCCCAAAATGGCTGCCAGTCCCTTGCTCTCCCTTGTGGGAGATTAGGGTTTGTTGCACACACCACCAGCCAGTTTAGTCCTCCAGGTCTGCTCCCCATGTCCACTGCCACTCTCCTCCAATCCTGCCTTTTTGGACAGAGGCCTCCAGGGTCACCGCCGCTGCCACAGCCACAGCACTTTGATCATGCGTTCCCCAGGTTCCAGTAACTCTTTTCACATAGTAGGTCCAGCTCCAGGCAGAGGTGTCACCAGCCACTGCCTTCTTTGTTTGAGTGTTGCTTTTTACTCTTTCTGTGGGCTTTAATTCTCACTTTAGATTCTTCCTGGGTCCAGAGCATCCACCTCCCTCCTTCTTGTCTTCCCTATGTTGCTATATTTCAGCATCTGGACAGTATCTTTCAGGGAGGCCACTTACCCTGTTGTTTACCGTTCCACCATCTTGTCCCACCTTATGAAAACAAGCTTTTAAAAATGTAAATTAGATAGCTATTACTATCCTTCTCAACAGTTTCCCATTAAGCTTAGTTAAAAAAAAATCCAAACTTTTTAGCTTGACCTTGTAAGGCCCTTGTGTTATTCAGGCTTTACATTACTGTGGTCAAATATCTGAGTAAAGGTGAAAAGTTTATTGTGGCTTATGCTTTAGCTGACTTCATTACTGTGGGGTGAGGCTTGATAGAGCATCATAGAGAAAGGATATGGTAGAACAAAGTTACTCACATCGTGATATCGAAGCAGAGAGGACAGGAGATCCTGATAAAACAGGGACAAGATCTAGTCTCCAAGATTACTGCCTTATGACCCACTCCCTTCAAAGACCCCACCCCTTAATAACTTATCCAAATATAAACTCAGGAAAAGGTTGATCCATTGATGAAGTTAACACTTTCCTGATCTGATTGCTTCCCCAAAGTCCATCACTTTGTATTCAAACTATTATAGCCCTACATGGATTTATTTCCCAATGTTTGATTATCATAATTCCTTTACTGGCTTTTTCTGTTCTTAGAAAACACATTAAATTTATTACCATATATCTTAGTTATTTTTCTTGTTGCTGAGACAAAATGCCTGACACCCAAAGGTTTACTGTAGCTCCTGGTTTGCAGAGTTTTCAGTTCAGATTTGGCTGGCTCCAAGGTAGGGTTGCATGTCAGACAGGCATCACAGAGGAAAAACAGTTCATGGAGGGCAGAAAATAGAAAAACAACCAAGTAGTAAAGAAGCAGCAGCAGCCCCGCCTTCTTTCTGTCCCTTTATATCTATCTGGGCTACTCACCTTTTGGTTGGTGCCACCCACACTCATCATGGGCCTTCGCATTATCCATACCCAGAACTGTGCCAAACCCATCTTTGGACTAATTTAGTAATTATACACCCTTAACGCCAGCATCACACAACCCTGATCCAGCCTCCTCTGACAAGTCCCACCTATGACCACATGAGGCTTTGGGGTTAGACAGAAGCCATGACACCACATTAAGCTCTTTGTATTTTCTATTCCTGCCACTTAGAATGCTTACCCTGCAGGTCTTCAGTGACGTTCTTGTATGTAATTCTGCATTGCACCATGTCACATCATGTCATATCATATGGTCAAAGCATTTTCTATGATATGACTACCATATCTTAGTGGCACATACCCTTATCATTCTCTATCCACTTATCTTGCTCTATTTTTCTTCATTATTTGGAAGTATACTGCCTATTGATTTGTTTATTCTCTGTCTTTTTCACTAGAATATTAACTGCCATAGACAAGGAGTACACATGTCAAATTTTTTTTACCTTTAGTACCTAGAACAGTGTGCACTTCACAATGGATGCTCAATAAATACAGTTCAACAAAACACTTGAAATGGGGTACAAAAAGTCTAATCTCTTAATGAGAACTTAATGTAAAGTTATGGCTACAATAAATATGGGTATTTTGCTGGTAAGGAGTTTCAGGGTCCAGGTGCCAATAGTCAATTATATCTGATTTCACTTCATTGTGAATGATGTTATTGAGTTTCATCATGTATTTAACATACATGAATAAGTAAATACAACTTAGCGCTTTCACATAACTATCCCAAACATTAGTATGCAATGTTTCCACATATAAATTCACTATCTCCCTTCTAGCCAAAACCATGTTGTTTATCATTTATGTATTTGGTTTCTCAGTGATGATACAATAATAACTTAGCAGGCCAGGAATATAGCTTAGCAGCCCAGTGCCTGCCTGGCCTGCATGAGGCCCTGAGTTTGATTCCTGGTACCAAAAAACAAAACAAAACAAAACAAACAAAAAAAATTCAGTTGACAGTCAAGTCTGAAAATCTTGTCAACCTTTTAAATTTTACCAAGTCAAGTAAATTCAATATTAATATTATATCTCAAATCTGTTTCTTATTTTCTATATTTTCCTAGCCTAGAACTTCTTGCACAGTTTATTATTTCTTAATTGCAATACACTGCATGTTTTTGTCATCTCAAATCTGTATGCTGAAATGTTGATACCACTGTGATGGTATTTGGAAGGAGGCCTATGGCTGGTAACAGGACAAGAGGGTGGAGCCATTTAAAATGGGATTAGCACCCATATAAGAGGCCAGAGAAGGATACAAAGAGAAGCCGCCATTCTGGAAGTGGGCTCTCACTAGAATTCAACCTTGGTGGCATTTTGATCTTTGACTCTCACCTCCTGAACTGTGAGAAATACCTTTCTACTCTTCATAAGCCATTCAGTCTATGACACTTTGTTGTAGTGCCTAAACTATGACAATAATCTTACAGGTTGGTTATCTAATTCATTCCAAAAAGTGTTGCGGGATATCTTTCTAAACCTTTAGTTGATCGACATTATATACAGCTGACCTTAATTGTAAGATCTTTACCTCTTGTTGAGTATAGTATGGTGGTGCAATCCTGTAATCCCAGCATTCAGGAGGCTGAGGAAAGAAAATTGCTGTGAGTTTTAGGGCAGCATGGGCTACATAGCTAATTCAAGGTCAATTTGAGCTACATAGTGAGAACTTGTTTCAAAACAAAACAAAACAAAACATCAAAAAACGATCTTTATCTCTCTTATCTTCATATCTCGCATCTCGAATACACTATGCACGTTCTTTTTTTTTTTTTTTCTTAAATCTCTATTTTTTGTGGTGCCAGAGATTGAATACAGGGCTTTCTACATCACAGGAAGCAGTCTGGCACTGAGTCACAACACCAGTTCTTTTTCATTTTTTACTTTGAGATAGGGTCTCATTAAGTTTCCCAAGTGAGCCTCAAACTTACGATCTTCCTGTATCAGCCTCCAAATTAATGGAAATTACAGGTGTGTACCACATTTCTATCTACATGTTGCTTATACTATGCTTCTGTCTTGTAATTCTTTGCTTTCATTAATTGTTTTCATCCTTCACAGTTAAATTTGAGTAGTATTTCCTTTTAACATATTCTTTAACTGACGTAATCACATTTAATGACTTCTTTCATGTCAATGCACTCCTACATTGAGTTAGTTGTCAATATGGCTGTCTTTGATATCATCTTCAAATATTTTGAAACCTGGAATTATGCCTTTTTCACCCTTGATTTCACCAGATTTCTTACCATGAGTCTAGGCACTATATGTAATAGGTGCAAAATTAAAAATAAAGGTGAACAATTTTGTTCTATGTTACTAAGGACAGTTGCTTGATTTCTATGAACAAACTCAAGAGTATTTCTACAAATTGCCTAGTGACTCCTGTAAAATGAAGGAATAACCTCAAATCTCCAAAATAGCTCCTTACCCTTTAGAATATTTTCAAAATCACTCATGGCAACTGTTATACCATTGCATCTCAGTTTTTCAGAGATGCAATCACTAGACTTACCCCTCTGATATTCATGGCTACTGAGATTCATCCTAATGCAGAGATATTAATTGGCATTGCAATTTCAGTGAAAAATGTAAGAAATCACAATAGTCAAATCCTAAGACACCAAGAATGATTTAGCAGATCACTTCTCTTACACTTAAAAGTCTTTGTAAGATATAGTGTTTGTCACAATAGAATATATTCCACTAATAAAGAAACTTTGTTATTTTTAGGATAACTAATGCCTATACCTCCATAAATAGTTTTAAATTTGTTGTAAACTGACAACAAAAAGTCTTAGTATGATACACTGTGTCCTAATAGTACTAACACAGACTTCTAGGATTCCTTGATTGAAAAAAGAAGTTTCTTTGTGAGGGTTTTAAATGCTTCTCACTGAATTTTAAAATGTGAGTTGAGTAGCCCATATTGGGGATGTCCAGCCTGAATACTATTCTATATTTATAAAGAGATTAATGACAGGAATGTGTGTTTCAAGTCTTAGCTATCATAATTTCTAATAAGAATTTCCCAGTTGTAAAGATATACTAAAATGAATTTTTAATGCTCTTTTATAGTGTTGAAAGAGAATTACTGTGTGTTATTAATGTGGTTGAAATCATTCTCATTATTAGATATCAATATTTTGAATATTGATCCATTCAATGATAGCAAAGAGAAAGACAGAAGTTAGTACAGTAGGTGACACATCTTTAAGTGACAGAGCAATGTGGTGGATGCTATTTGTGTCATCAGTATAAGACAGTAGCCATATCTACATGCCATAAGCAATTAGCTAATAAATAAGGATTCGAACAGCTATAATTCATTCTGCATAGATAACTAGGGCCCTAGAGATATATGGTAAATAAACCATTATTCTATTCTTCAGTTCAATATTTTTAGTATTAAAAGTGAATTTAATGCTTTTGATTAGTTATTGAGCAGAAACAATTAGAAAATAATCATTTATGTTGTTATAAGCTGTGCAATATTATTAGAGAACTCATTTTTTTTTTCAGCACCGGGGATCAAACTCACAGCTTCACGCCTGCCAGACAGGTGCTTATGCCACTGAGCCAAACTCCCAGCCCTAGTTTTTTTGAGGCAGGGTCACACTATGTAGCTCAGGCCAGCTTTGTGCTCGCATTGTAGCCCAAGTGGGCCTCTAACTCACAACGCTCCTGCTACCTCAGCCTCCCAAGTGCTGGGATTAAAGGCGTGTGCCACCACGCCCGGCTCCTAGAGAACTCATATTTAATGCTATATAATTCCTCTAATTCCCTGAAATTGTTGGTGTTTTGTAAAGATTATGATTTTCAGCATAATTTTGGTTGACTCAGCAAAGTTAATCTAATATAGGATATGTGAAAATACCAACATTAGAACAAAGTTTTAAAACACACCAAACACACACACACACACACACACACACACATTTGAAAGAGGGTTGAAGGAATGTAGCTCAGTTATAGAGACTTTGACTAGTATATATACATGCAGGGCCCTGGTTCAATCTCTGGCACTGGAAAAATAAGTAAATCCAAGATTACAAAAGAGCCTATTTACAAGCCATGCAGGCAGTAGATAAAGAGGCAAAGAATGAGGAGAATAAAGCAGGAGAGAGAAAATTATGTAGGAATGTGTTGAGAGATAGATGTTCATAATTGAAAAATATCATCAAAGCAGGTACCATAATAAAGAAAGTGAATGAACAAGAAAAGCTAAAAGAAATTTAGACTATTAGAAAGGTGTATGAACTCTAGCATTGCTAAGAAAGAGCTGGAAAGGGAAGTCTGACAACTTCTGGGATGCAGGGGAGGACAGTGTTAATACAGAAGTTTTTCCCAGGTAAGGGGGCACTAGACTAGTAACCCTGATTTTCCACTAAATAGACCTAGCATAGCAGTGATGAAATAGGCTTCAACCCTAGAGACCTCCTCTAGGAGTGGCATGATAACTCTTTAGAGTTAAGGGAATAGTCAATGGGATGTAAATTTTGATGACTTTTTTTGTGATATAAACACTACACTGGGACCACCAAATGTTATTTAAGTTGAATCAATGCTTTCTAGAATTGTTACTTTAATTTTTTGCATGATTTTGAGTTATAATTTAGAGATGTTCCCTTTTGAAATATGAAGATATATACATATATAACATGAAAGCACTTAAAATACATAACATGTGTACGTGTATTTCTAGCCTTTCCATTTTTGAAACTGTTTTTATCCCTTAAAATACCTAAAATTTTCTCCATTCAGAAATTTTATTACTAATGGAGTATATTCAGGTACTCTGAAATCTTTTTCTCATATTAACGAATGCATGTCATTCTCATTAATTTTATTCCTTTCTAAGTAAAATATTTGTTTTCATTAATACTAACTAAATTACAGTTTGCTTTATTTTGCTCGTCTATCATCATACCAATTTTTTCTGACTATGTCTCCCAGACTTGTTCTGGGTGACATACAGGCATGCATGTTAGTCAAGCAATATAAGTACTAGGTTGTTTCCCTACTTCAGTTCCTATCATTTCAGAAATTTCAGGTGGGGTGTGGACCCCAAGAGGAGAAAGAAATGGGCTTTTTGGGAGCCCGCCCAGCCAGGCCTGAGCGCCTCCAACCAGAACACAAGTAAAACAACCTTCCGGGGTCTTGTGTGACCGGCACGGACCCCCAGGAAGAGATAGCATTGATAGCAACTAAGGTACATAAAACAACCAAATGCTAGTATTGTTTTGTTCATTTTGTAGGCCTGGGGTTGGCAGCCTGAGCATCTTTTTGGAAGATGACAGTACTCAATGTAGCAAAAATGGAGGACTCTCTTCTGTCTTGCCTTCGAGGCCCAGTATTGTTCTCATTGTTTTGTTTTATTCTGATTAGGTTTTTTTTTTGCCTTATTTTATACTCTGTTTTTATTGGTTTTATTTTTTTTTAATTTTTTTGTTTTGTTTTGTTTTGGTTTGATTTTACTATACCTGTTGGAAAGGTCAACTATTCTGAAAATAACAAGATACACTATAGTAGCTATTGTTTACATAGCATCTGTCTTAGAAGTTCTGTAACAGTTCTACTGCTTTGTTTTGATCGACTTCGTTCTGTTATGTTTTGTTGGATTTTACTACTTTTAAAATAAAGAAAAGAAAGAAATTTCAGGTGCATTGCTTCTAATTTCTTTTGTGTCTATATCTCCTGAACTTGTTTTGGGTGGGGCTTACCAAGGGGTGTGGCTTCTCCTTCCAGCCTGTGGCTGCCATTCATAACTTTAAATGCCTAAATCTTCCTACAGTGGGAAACAGGATATAACTCCAAGCAGACTTGAATTACTGATAAGCATTTGCTGTGTGACCTTGAATGAAATACTTCACTTCCCTGAACTTCATTTTTTCCTAATCTTTAAAATTAGCATCATAATAATTGTAACCCAGATCTGTTTTGGCATTTGTTATGGATTACAAACTGGTGGTCAATTTAGCACCAGCTGAATTAATTCAGTTGGTGTTGAGTAAAGATGCTCCACCTGAAGAAAGTTGCCAGCATAAATAGAGACGTGGAGAAAAAGAGCTAGGTGTTGTGGGTTCTTCCAAGAGTTGCTGTTTTGAGCCGCTGGTTCTCCTGGAGGTGCTTGTCATGCTGGCTTCCCCAATATGGATTCAGCCATTATCGTTGGAGGAGCTTGGGACTTCATCAATGAGAGTGGTTCATGTTGTGGGAGCCCTGCTTCTCACATCATGCATCACTTCCTGGCTCTGGAGGGAAGGCTGTGTGCTGGAGAAGCTTGTCACGCTGGGCTTCCTGACCTGTGTTCGACAGTTCTCCATCGTCAGAGGAGCGCGGGACCTCGTTGCCATTGGGGATGGCTGTGGTGCTCTTCAGGGCAGCCCAGCTTCTTCTTTTGAGCGTGACTTCTCGGCTCCTATGTACAACCCTCAACCCACTGCACAGCTCCTTCACCCTGCTGGCATAGACTTTCTAGTTCCACCACTGACCTTAGGCCATCCTGGCACAGAAACCATAAATAGACTGGCGTGAGTCCTTATCGTGGGCTCTTAGATTCCCAGTTGGAACTGCGGGAGGCATTGTCATGTGTTTCGGGTCTCTAGTGGGACTCTTGCAAGACATTGCTGTGGGATCCAGGCCCTCAGCTAAATATCCTGGGTCTTAGAGTTGTGGATAGATTTTCTTGCACTTTCTTGTGTTCAACTCTGGGTGATATTATAAAACAGTATTATAAACTCTGTGTCCTGTATACAGTTGTTCTCTCTATAACCCCCGACTACAACAGCACTACTCAATAAATGCTCCTTTCATTCTTCAGTGACTTGAATGAGTATTATATTATTTTATTGTTCTGAATTATCTAAAAGATCTTCTTTTTTCTGTAGTCAACATTGCTGGAATATTGGAGTAATATTTGTGTACCAGTGATTGAAAAGCAAAATGAGAATTTGACTAATGTCTAACACATTCCCAAAATTTATACCTCAAATGTAAAGCTATATTTTACATTATCTAATCAACAACATCCATAGTCACAACATAATTCACAATGAAACAGTTGTTATAGTATTATTAATGAACTACTTTATCACTCCATGTTTAAGGCCTATAATGCTTTCCATAGTACCATGGATAGTTGTTGAGTAATGGTTCTTAATTAGTGTACATTAGTAATATAGATAAGTAGGTTTCATTTTGGCATATTCATACATGTATATAATATACTTTGGTCATTCTACTCTCTACCGTCTTTTCCCTTTCCTTCCCACATGGCATGGGTATGTATTTGCTGAATCAGTAAACACATAAATAAACAAAAATGTACTTATCAAATCTTTGATACCAGAACTATTAATTTCACTGAAAGTCACCAGTCACAAAAAGACAGCACTATATTTTTAGGAATATTTACTAGATCTTATTTCCTATACTCACATATCCAAGACTTTAAATTTATAATGAAAAGATATCCTGTGTTTACTGACTATAAGTTTCAGAAAGCAACGATGATCTATGCTATACCTTCTAGACACATGTTGTAGCAAAGATTCCAATCATTTCAGAAAAAGTTTCAAGCTTTTGGAAAGTTAGGGAAGAAAATGTAAAATATTATTTTTCTCTAGTAGTTGATTAGCACCTCTGAGAGCTAAGAAAATGAATTCATGATAGTGACACAGACTATTAGTTGCTTTCTAATGTCTACTCTGTTCCATATGAACATGAGCCCACATTTTAGGTAAATACTCTGTTCAGTCATTTAAATGACTACATTTGGAAATCTAATTTGCGTTTGAATTTATGGTGTTTTTATTTAGTTCAAACAATTAGACAAAGAGAGTGATCATTGATATATCAGGAATGTCTTGTCAATAATTGCTCTTCCATCTTCTTGCGTAAAACATAATGCATGCTTCAGATTCTAATAAGCACCTTGAGCCATGAGAATGAGGACTGCAATCTAGGGTGGCAAAGTGCTGAACTGGAAAGAAAGAGCCTGCATCCTTTATAACTTCATGGAGCTGATATAGTAGCATTGGACTCCCTTTATCCTCCATAAATAAAGAAAATGCTTAAACCACTATTAGGATTTTCTGATACTTAACAAATACAATAATCAGTAGTGTTATGATTTATATCTAGATGTCACCCCAAAGTCTCAGGAATATATAGGTGGATCATTTGGGAGATGACTGAATCATGTGTGTGTGTGATAATCATCCCTGGATTAGTCCACTGATGGTTTTATAACTGGGTATAATGTTAGGTGGTAAAGCCTATTTGGAAGAGATGGGTCAATGGGAATAGCCGGAAACAATATATATATCTCCTCCTCCCTTGATCCTGACCTGTTTCTCATTGCCATGCCATGAACCCTTTCTCCTTTGCCATGACCCTTTGACATGCTGCCCTGCCTTTCTGCCAACTAACTATAGACTAAAATCTCTACAAGCTGTGTGTTAAAATAAACCTCTCCTCCTTTAACTCATGGATGTCATATCTTTTGTCCCAGAAATGAGAAAATAACCAAGACAAGTAGCATTTTTATCATCTTTACTAAAAGACTGTTTAGCCTGTTCCTGAATAGGGTCTATTGTCCTTGCAATTCTTGACTTACCTGGAGATTTTTTTCTTACAAGCATCCTTCTAAAAATTGGAGGACTTTAATACAGAATTTTCTAGCATTCCAAGATACACCATGATGTAAACAATTGCTTTAACGTTTATTTTTTTCTTTGCCTTTGAGGGTCTACATCTGCCCTCACACAGCCTAATGTACTAACCCTTCTGGTATGACATATCTCAATGTATATAATTAGCCGTTTACTTTTTCATTCATCTTATCATACAATATACCTATAGTGGAGAGAAATATTGTTGGCCAGGTATGAAATGCTCATTAAACCACCAAACAGGCTTGAAAATGTTTTATTTGTTCACTAATTTTCTTCATGTATCTACTCTAGGAGTAGCAGATTCAAGGTCAGTTCTACTGTAATTCCACTATACTAACAGATTGGAGATCCTGCAGTGCCACTGAAGCCATTTATGCAATTTGTAGTTTGTTAGCAGTGGTTCTAAAAACGTGGTTCCGTACCAGTGTTGGTAGCATTATAACATCAGTGGGATTGTTTAAGAGGCAAGACAAAACGATCATGTTTAACAATGTAACAAAATCACAGAGAGGCAGTATAGTATTCGGTATTTAAGAATATAAGCTTTGAAATAAGATGGTTTAAGACCTAAATTCCAGTTTTATTGTTTATTATCAGGATGAGCATTTCCGCTTCATAGAAGTATTATCAAGATTAAATGACTTCATAATTAAATCATTAGTAGACACATTCTATTTTTAAAGAGCCAAATTCTTAAAATATGACACATATAAAATGCTCGTTAATTAATAGCCATACGTGTATAGTTTACTACGAGGAGTTTGGCATAGGACTCAATGTGACATATATTTCATTTCCCTGTCTGGTCTAGTACATGGTACAGGCTTTCTCGAGTTGAGCATTTATTAATCTTTTATCTAAAACAGATTATGTATCAGTTGAAGTTGGTAAAATTTAGCAGTAGCCTATAATTGCAATTTATTGATAAACATCAATGACTCATTGTAGGGTTTCCCTTGTAAAAAATGTACATTGACTGTGCAAGCTAGTATTTTTCCTTTATGTCTAAATTTTGTTTGCAAAAATCGTCGACACTATAAAGAAACTTTAAAGTCTGTGTTTCAGACTTTAAATTTTAAGAGCATACTCACGTATTAACTGTAAATTTTAGATTTTTTCCTAGAAATTACGCATCATGCTCACAATGAAAATAATTATTTTCATAAATTCAAGTCTCTCCAAGAATTTTCACTTCTATCCCCTAAAGATTCAGAAAAGTGATGTTTCGTAAGACAGCACTTTAAACTTCATCTCAAACATTCTATGTGGATATCAGAAAAGTGATGTTTCGTAAGACAGCACTTTAAACTTCATCTCAAACATTCTATGTGGATATCAGGTACTTAGTACTTAATCTAACACAATTCCTTCAGTGAAACCAAAAATAAAAATAAAAAACTGAATTATGATCAAAGGATATAGTAAATGCTTAAATTTAAAAAAAATTATTACAGTAAAAGACACATTGCCATTAACCCCACCCCCCAAAATACTCCTCCTTGCTTTGAACACACTTACCCCATTGTTCTTGCCATTTTTCTGAAGCAGTTCTAGGAGTCCTCTTTCATGAGCTTCTTTATGAGGTCTGATTAAAAACAGTGAATTCTGATGCCAAGTGCCATTCAATAAAAAGGCAGGCTGGTAAAAACATTATGGTGGCCTTTATTCACTGAATCTGGCATTTTGCAGCTTCTGGTTCTTCTTCAAAGTCAAATTAAAGTAAACATTTTGGCAGGGCACGGTGGTGCATGCTTGTATTTCAGCATTTGGGAGGTTGAGGCAGACGGATTGGCACAAGTTCAAGGCCAGCCTTAACTACATAGCAAGACCCTGCCTGAAGAAGAAAAGTAAACATTTTTAATCGATGAAAGAGGACTTCCAAAACTGCTTTAGAAAGTGGCAAGAATGATGGGATAAGTATTTTCAAAGATAGGGAGAGCATTTTGAGCAGGGTGAATGGAACAACGTGTCTTTTATGCTAATAAATGTTTCAAAATTTAAAATCCACTGTAATTGCTGATTACACCTCGTGAAAGTAAACTTCCAAATTTTGCCTGACATATTTGTGTCTAATTTGTAATCACTTTTTGCATTTATCTATCCTTAGATGACATTGTAATCCTGTATTTTGGGAATCTAATCACTATACAGCTATGAGACTTCTAAAATTCATTTACATGACTTTCCCCTAAAATTAGTAAATAAATATAAAGCAGAATTATTTTTTTCAAATTGCCATCATAATTATAAGAGAATTACATTTATTAAAAATGTGGATTGAACTTTGCTATAATTGGTTTACATTTAAAGATTCTTTGATCTGCGATAACAGTAATATATATTAACATGTTGCATTTTAAAGTGACACTGCTTTTCATTAATCAAGTGTCTGTATGGTTGATTAATTTGTACAAGGTTTAAATTGCTATGAAAATTTATCATTCATAGCCATGATCCCCATTTACATATATGTTAATTATGGTAAATGTAATCTTTTTCTGAATCCTCTGGGTTGCATACTAAAAAGACGAAGTGATCAGAGTGACTACTTTTTCCATTACAAAGTGAATTCTTGCTGAGTAAAATCTGTTGTAGTTGTCAAAGCTGGGCTAAAAACATTGTACTATTTTCTACTAAAGTCAAGTCCAAATTAAAAGATGCTATTTCTTTTTCAAGTGATTTCTTTATACTCAGCAGCCATGTTTCTGCTAACTGAATTACCATGTTTATTTACCCTTGTTTAGTACTATCATCAAATGTTGGCAGATTTTGCTTTTGCTTTGAAGCATTTTCTGATATTAACTGTATTACTAATAACCACAATATAGGTTCCTGTATCTGTGAAGCAGAATGATTCAAGGAAGATAGTTTGATGGGTGTTTGTAATACAATTAAAATTGTTAAAAATAGAAACCTTTGAGGTTACAACCTTGTAAGACTACTTGTCAAGACTATAAAAATGTAATAGAAGAAAGTTGTACTAAAACTGTGTAAGAAAAATTAGATTTATCCTTTGTTTTTGCTAGACTATAGCACTTCAGGAAGCTAAGTTGTTGATAGTTTGTCTTTATTATTTTCTTGCTAAGTAGCTTTTAAAGCTAAACAGTCAAGATAAAGGCAAGTGTCATCATTTATAACACTAAATGCCTTCTTTACACTTTTCTCTATGGGTTTTATCCTAAGGAAGTATAAAGTTGAAAACATAGTCAGGAAGCCTGGTCTGGTCTTAAACATGCCTCTTTCGGTCTTTTCCCTAGGAATAATTTCTACAGGTTTTCTCTAAATTTAGAGCACGCTAACTAGAGCTATTTTTCTTTTTTAAAGAAATGCTTTCATTTGTTCCCTAGTAGTGAATTTTTTCTCTTAAGAATTATTGATTTGGAAGAATTTCTAATATTAGAAGTAAAAGGGATATAGTGACTAGTTCTTTAGAATGAATGTGATAGAACCTGCTAGGCAAATGTTAGGAAATTTAATTATTCCTATTAAATGTCTATAATTTTATGCTTAAATAGTTAATATTTACATAATATATTCACTTCAAGTGATGCCTCATTTCTTAGTCACAACTTAATAGAATTAAAATACCCATCTTGGAAACCTTGCAAGCATAGCACCTCTGACTACCTGACGAGGCTATTTTTAAAGACACTTATTTGGCAATTTTCTTACAGTCAGCCTAATCAAAGGAGAAACAAACTAATATGGCACCTGTTCTGATAGATGGATGTTGTACCTTTCATCCTCTGATCTAAGACCTTGCAAGACATTTTTCAAAGATGCATCACTCCCCTCACCATGAAAATGCATCCACCTCTAAGCTGGAAATAGCAAAAGCATAGGGCAGAAGATGAAGAATATATTATCCAACTAAAATTACAGAGAAATTTTAAGTAGGCAGAATATAATTGCCCAATTTGGAAATTAGCCAGGACACAGGGTTTAACATCATCTTTACTCTTTTGAAAAGTGCCATGGGATTTTTAATAACTGCTGGTGGTCAGGACCTTGGTTTTACCCTCATCCATTAGACGACACCTCCAGCAGTGCGGTGCCCCCTCATACCATGCTGGGGCATCAGTTCAGTACTGACTCAGTGAAAATTGTGCCACCTACTGAATCATCTGCAGCTCATCTCAGAGTGTCCTGGCTTTTAGATTTTCTCTGGAGAGCTGTTATGAAAGATGGGACTACGCTCAATGATGCTTAATTTATGAGACTTCAAGGTTTTAAATGGTTAAGATCTCACACCTGAATTTTATTTTCGAATTTTAACTAAAAGATTTTTCAGGATCCTTTCCATGTTTTTAGATAAAAATTATGATCTTCATGGTTAAACTCAATGTTCAATACATTTCCCCCTGGACAAGAAAGCATAATGACGATAGTAACACACACATAAATACAGCTTCAACAAGTAGACTTCATTTGTAATATATTGATTCTATTTAAAAATGTATAATTCCCTATTCATATAAGTTATATAACTAAACTCAACTAGTAGTTTATTTTTCTTTTGGGGTTATTCTTTTTTTTATTATTTATTTTATTTTTATTTTGTTTGGTACCAGGAATTGAACTCATGACCTTGGATCTGCTAGGCAAGCATTTATGCTGCTGAGCTATATCCCCAGTCCCTGGGATTGTTCTTTAAAATGTCAATGCAAACTTCGGAAGAAAGAGGCACCAAGTAAAACAAAACATTAGCCAAAGAAGACCTTTCTCCCAGCTATACTAGAAAACACTTGTCACAAAAAATAATACAGCTTGTTGTAAGAATAACTGAAACAGAATGAATATTTTAAATAAAATCCAGGAACATTTGAAAGTAAATGGTAAAATAACAGGTTTTCTGGTGTCTTCTTTTTACTAGTTTTCTTCATCTAATATCTGTGAAATGTATACAAAGTTCTTTTTAGAAAAATGGGGTTCTTGCTATTTTTAGAAACTTACTCTTTAAAATGGTTTGAGAAATTCTTTTCTGGCTGCTAAAAGTATCAGTATCCTGGAATTGAAAAGCTGTTTCTGAAAGTGTTTCTTGAGGTGTTACTTCTGGAAATGACATTGAGTAAATCCTGTTGCTGGCTTGTGAGAAAAGAGACAGTTGGGAAATATGGGAAATAGTTACAAAGAATAGATGGAGACACTTTGACTGAGCCTGTAAAATAGATTCCAACACGTCCCTCTGTTTTCTCTTACTTTTGCTTGTACCAAGGATTCTCAGTTTACACATACACGCACACACACTCTTGTATTTCCTGTTTTTCTTTTCTGTTTTCTTCGGTTTCCAAGTTTCTCTATCATCAAATTTTCTTTTTAAATATGAATTGTGTTAGACAATCCTTATTAAACACAAAATCTTTCTCAAGTCATATAACTTGTTCCCAAGAACTTTTCAATGTTATTCTGCTGTGAGTTTCATTTCATCCTCCTAAAATAACTCAAAATACTGAATAGTTGAGGATCTAGGATGAAGAAACCATTAGAAGAAACTTAAGTCTGACGGTGAACTGCTATTGATGTGATACAGTTAATACGCTTCTGTTAAGAGCCCAATTTGATATTAGAAGGGAAAATCAAGTCACTTTTTTCCTATTAATTGTGAACATGAAAATCATTGGTGACAGATATACTTTTCTTATTAAACTGAAGATCTAAGAATTGAAGTAGATCAAATAGCTCCTATTTAATCCCTAAAAAGGTTTTGGTCAACTGTGGACTGCTGTGGCTTTGATATAACATTAATGTTGGGATGATCATAACTTTTGATATAGTTGAGTTAGAAATAAAAACTGTCATTTAATTTCCGATCAAATAAAATAATGAATTAGATTGTGAAATTTTCCACCTAAGTAACTTTTTAATTTAGTGCCTGCTTTATTTAGTACCTTTACACATTTTTTATACATAATACAACTGTTTTGGATTTTATTACATTTTTGTTTCTAATGTTATTTTCATTCCCCCTGATTTCCTCCCTAGTATTCTTCTTTTACTTTCCAAGTTCAGTATACTTCTTTTTCCTAAAAGTAATACTGGCTAAATATGATTCCCTACCTAGCCTCAAAGAAAAGAGAAAGAAAAAAAATTTAAAAAAAGAAGTCATTCTTGGAAGCAATCAATTAGATTGTAATTTATCAGTATTTCAGCTAATGTACACAGGACTCTATTTTTACCCATGATTATTGTATATGTTTACAGTAGAGAACATATTTGTCTTTCTAGAATTTTATTAGTAGGCCTCATTCCTAAATATAGGGAATTAAAAAGTACATAAAAGACAACATGGATGCTGAATTTGCTACATTTCCCCAATTATTATTAACTGAAGTTTACATGTGTCTCTCATGTATTTTCCCTTATTATTCCTTGTCAGAGCACTTCAAACAAATGATTTTAACACGATATAGTTGATTTTGGTACTCACCGCTCAGCCTCTTGAGTCATAAAAATAAACTTCATTACAGAGAAAAGTAAAAGAGAAATATGATTTCCTACACCCAACATGTGATCCAAGTATTTTTTTCAATAAAATTCTTCTGGTCCTGCGACCAAGTTACCAAAATTTTTAATAAATTCCTAATCAGAGCCAGCCGTGGTGTGGCACATCTGTAATCCTGACACTCTGTGAGGCTGAGGCAGAAGGGTCACAGGTTCAAGTCCAGCCTGTGTACTTTTGTGACTTAGAGAGATCCTGTCTCAGAATTAAAAAAAAAAAAGAAAGAAAGAAAGAAAGAAAAGAAAAGAAAAGAAAGGGCTGAGGATAAACCTCAAGGCAAAGACCCCAGGTTCCCAGGTTCAATCACTAGTACTGGAAAAAGAAAAAAATGAAAATAACAAAGATCCTAATTGTAAAGTTCCTATTTGCAAACCCTGAAGGATTAGAGTTAATTTTCAAGTAAAATATTGGTGGTACATGTGTGCATATTAGCCATTCAAGGTACATATTAAAGGCATCACAAAATTGTTTTTGAAAGGAAAACAAAAATACAATAGAACAACTAAAACACTTGAAAGATCCAAGGTATGAATTAATGAATGCCAAAATTCAGTTGAATGGTGACCCTCAAAAGTTATGTCCATGGCAAATCGCTAGATACATGAATGTTACCTAATTAGGAAAAGGGTCTTTGCAGATGTAATGAAATGAAGACTCTTGAGGTAAAGATCATTCTGGATTATGTGAGGAGTTTCTAAATCCAATGGCAAGTGTCCTTAAAAGGTACACTCAAAGGAGAGACACGAGATAAAGGAGGAGGGTGCAATGTGAAGACAGGCAGCCCAAAGTGATGTGGCTATAAACCAAGAATTGCCAAGGATTCCAGGCAGGCACAAAACTAGATGAGAGGCACAGAATACATTCTGTCCTCTGAAGTCCTTAGAGAAACATAGTGTTAACGAGTATGTCTAGATGTTCTCCCAAAGCCTCGTGCAGTCATAGTTGGGGCTTTTTCAGAGGTGGCTGAATCTAGGCTGTGTGGGTGATTCATGGTGCAATGCTATAGTTAAGGGTGCTAGGATTAAGGGTGGGTGATTACAAAATCAGTCCACTGATTGGTTTGGCACCAGCCGAATCCCAGTAGCCCAGATACAATATAAGGGACAGAAAGAGGCTTGTCTTCTCCCTGACTTGGTGCTTTGCTACCTTTCCTCCCCATGAACTGTTTCTGCTTTGCAATGACTGTCTGTCGTGCCATCCTGCCTTGAAGCCTGCTGATTATGGACCGAAACCTCTACAAACTGTGAGATAAATAAATACTTCCTCATTTAACCTGTGGTTGTTGAGTATTTTGTCTCAGCAATGAAAAAAGTAACTAAGACACATGGCAACACCTTGATTTCGGCCTTTTGGCTTCTAGAAAAATGGGAGAATTACTTTCTATTTTTTTTAATTTAAAAAACAAAACAACAAAAAAGAAATGATATGGAATTAAAAAAATAGTAGAAACTTAACACTAGTTAATATATTGCATATTGTTATCTTAGAGATAAGCCACCCAGTTTGTAGTAAATTGTCATGGCAGTCTCAGGACATTAATATAATGATATAGTCTGCACTGAGATATACTTGTATTATAGTACTAGTGATAATAGCATGGAAAAAAAGCTCAAAATATGAACTAGTTAAACCATTACACAGAAAGTGACAGTATGAAAAGTTTATTTCTTATATTTTATGTTCCACAATTACAGTCCAGTGGTTTAAGTGTCCTGAATCTTTCACTAGAGATAACATCTAAACAAGCTAGTTACCTACCTCTACTTTTTTCTAAGTACAAAGGTGCTATGGTTTGGTTCTGGGTGGCCCCCCAAAGCTTCATGCAGTTACGGAGGTGGCTGAATCTAGTGTTTGTGATTGGCTAGTTGTATAACGGTGGAATTGGTGGTGTGAGTGCTGTACCCAACCAGGGGTGAGTAACTGGCATACAATATAAGGGAGGGAAGGAGACGTGTTTTTCCTGTTTTGCTCTTCTCGGTCATGTTGCTTGCTGTGGCCATGAATGGCTGTCACTTAGCCACCACACTCTGCCTTGGAGCCAGCTGATTATAGGCTGAAACCTCCCAGAACTGTAAGCTAAGTAAACCTTTTCTTCTCTAAATTTGGACGCCAGGAACTTTATCTCAGCAATAAGAGAAAAGTAACCAAGACAAGAGGTAAATCATGTAATTAAACTTTATAAACTTGGGTAATAATTTTCCCAAAAACATTGAGGTGAAAAAGAGATGACATATTTCAAAAACTAAACACAAATAAATAACCAAAAATTCCATGCATCTATAGTGCAGTGTGAGAGGAACAGAGTTTTTAAAAAGGACCAATAAGATGGAATGGAACCAAATAATGCAATAAGGAGGTAACAGTGGCCTATACTAATTTAAGGAAGCAGAGCATAATTTACCTTGGAACACTGTTCCGATCTTGTTGATTTTAATATCTCCAATCCCTAAAACTGTTCATGAAAAGAAGTGACACTCCTATATAGTTTTAATGGGAAGGTTAATTTTACAAATAAGATTTTAGTATATTTAAAATTACTGGGCAATAAGCTATCTACATCCTGAATTCCCTATTTGGTTTTGGTTCTTTCTAAAACATAGTAAATTACAAATTTCCTTTTGTTGTTGCATTTGGCAAGTAAGTCTAAATGCTGAAGAAATGCCAAACGAACAAATGAAGCACTCAGTTATTTTTCAGAGCAATAGGCAGTAACGACAGAAAATCTGGTACCAGTGGAGGGTTGAAAAGTCTCAACTGATCTGGTTAGCATTGGCCTTGGTGATATGTTCTGTATGCCGGTTATCTTTGTAAAGTGAGTTTTGGCTGTAAGGATAGATTTTTCCCATCTCTGATCTCCAGAGTAGGCCTTCCATTATAGCTCTGTCAAATTTAGAGTATCTGCTGCTCCATCTCTAATTATGACACTAAGGTTTTTTTTTTTGTTTGTTTGTTTGTTTTGTTTTGTGGTTTTTTTGGTACTGGGAATCAAACTCAAGACCTTGCACTTGCCAAACAAGTGCTGTGCTGCTCAATTGTATCCCCAGCTGGACACTAAGATTTCTTGCAAATTACACACTAATTACAACTATAAAAATGCCCTAAAAGCATTCTACTAAGTAATACTGTTAGTCCAACACTAGCAATCAATGAAACAAACTTTCTCTCTCTCTCTCTCTTTTTTTTTTTTTTTTGACAGCACTAGAGATTCAGCCCAGGGCTTTAACCATGATGGGCAAATGCTCTGTGACTTTATTTTCAGATGGGGTCTCCTTAAATTGCCTAGGCTGACCTTGAACAGGTAATCTTGATTCAACATCTTGAGTAGCAAAAATTATAGTTATGTGACATCAGTCTGCATTTTAATGTAACGTTTATTTAAAATTTTCACTGATCAAGTCTTTCAATTTGTTAAATTCAATGTTTTATAATAATACTGTGACAGAAAAAGTGAGAAATCTCCTTTTCTCAGTGAAAGAAAACTAGTTTTTATAATCATGGAAGTATGAATTCACAGAAACAATTGTTACCTTTGAAATCAGTAATATTTAGAAAACATGATAATTTTAACATTTGTGTAAATCGTTGAAGCTCATTTCAGTTGCAGGCTAACCCAAACTTTTTTTTTTTTTTTTTGTCTTTTTGAGACAGGGTCTCACTACACAGTTCAGGCTGGCCTTGAGCTCACTTTGTAGCCCAGGCTGGTCTCAAACTTGCAAGGATCCTCCTGTCTCAGCCTCCTGAGTTCTGGGATTACAGTCATGTGCCACTAACCCAAGCTTTTAAATTTTAACCTTTTTATTAGTATAAAAGTTTTTTTTAAACAAAAAGGTGAAATATATGACAGGAAGGCATATATGAATGTGTGTGCATACACAAATGTGTGCTTAAATAAACACTAAATACTATCGAACCTCAGTTTCTCTATATTATAGAATCACACAATTCGTTTCCAGTCAGCAGAAAACTCTATCCTTTTGAAGATTTAATATTTTTAAAAATTAAAACAGTTCACACAAGAACACCAGGTATTTAGTCCAATGTGATTTAAGAACGATATTCAAGCTAGGCTTTAGGTTTAATATAATAACAATGTAAGTTATTGTTCTATGATAAACAAACGGACAAAAAGAAAAAACAAACAATGACAATAACAAAAATAACAACCACAGAAATTCCCAGAGGTGGTGTGGGAAAAAAAGGAATGACAAAATGAGGGAAATGAAGGACCCAAGAAAAAAGAATGATTCAAGGATGGGTAAATCTCTGTTTTACTTAGCTTTTCAAAAGGTTTGTGATACCAGCTTTTGTGTAAATAGATGTGATGGCTCTGGGCTGAAGGTGACTGACAGCTGAATCTAGGCCCCCTAGGGAGTGTCGCCCTGGGATTGCCATTGTTGCAGGCAGCGTCTTCAGAATGAACCAGAAGAAACATTTTCTCAAGAGGACTCTAACAACAGCCCGCCCCAAGCGGCCTAGGAGCTATGAGCAAGCAACTTGGTCTCCCTCTTGAGCGGTAATTACAGCAGTAAGGGGAACAAGGAGCGTTAACTGAGTTGAGTTTAAGTCTCTCTCCAACCCCCAATTTAAAAAAAAAAAAAAATTCAAGTATCCAAAGATTTTTCCCAAGCGAAAATGTCAGAAAGCTTCTCTTTTGTTAGTTGGAAAAATAAATAGATCTCTAAGTCCTTCTCAGGAAGTGCTTAACTGAAGAGGGTATTGTAGGTAAATGCTTGAGACTTTTCTTTCTTTCTTTTTTTTAAGTAAAGCTAATGTGTTTACTCAGAGGACCATTTCTCCCAAGTCCAGTTACCAGTAGTTTCAACTAAAAATTCAGCTAAAATCTGGGTGTACTGTTCTAACACTAAAACAACAAAGCAAAACACCAAATCCCTTGTGTCCAGTAGTCTTGTAGGGACACTGGCCAGTGAACAGAGCCATCTGACCCAACTGTTCAGGGTAATGTCTGCGCCTAAACTCTGGTTCTGCCTCTGTCCAGGAAATTGCCCTGCAAGATGGCTCCTAGGAAGAAGGGAGTTATTTATTCCTTTTGCTAAATCACTCCATGCATACCTCTCATACTCACAAAGTAGGGAAGGCATTGCCATAACTAGACAGTTACTTGAAAAACTTTTTAAAAAGCTAATAAACCTAACAAGAGGTTATAATCATACTTCAACCACATTTTCACTTCTGTCTTTTACGGGTTCCTTGACTGCTGATGAGCACCATGGCCATTTTTTTTTTCCCCAGTAGGAGAAGAAACTTCCTGTGCAGAAAGGAACCAATCAGAAAAGGAAATGGAAGCTACAGGGCACTTTCTAAGGTAGGGACCAGGTGGGCAAAGTTGCTCTTGGTATGAATGATTTTTTTTTTAAATCCAAGAGACAGATAATGCAGTCATTTCTGAAAAATCTATATTAATCTACATTCATAGAAATAAGCACATTTCAATTGTCATTGACTAAAACTCTCCTGGAGTATCACCTCTATGGTGCTTTACATAATGGGCTGGAACTTCTTTGGTAATTTCCTAATCTTTCTCTCTCTATATGTATATTTAATTTTTCTTACCACCTCACTTCTCATATTCTTATTTCTGTGTCAAAACACCCTATAAAGTAAGCTGTACAAAGCCAGAGATCTAGCATGTAGTATCATGTCTGACAATTATAGATCAATATTAATATACTAAATTGTGATTCCTGCTTTGAAATGCATTGCTTTTAATTTATTTATGCTTTTATAGAAACTTATTTTATGTTTTGTTTTTTGTTTTATCTTTTATTGGGATATACTGGCTTTTGTGGGTTATTCTTATGTATTTGTTTGCATAAAGATACTTTTAGTCTTAGAAAGAATTAAAGTGAAGTAGTGAGAAAAGGATTCTTGAATGTGGGACTGTGATTGTGATTTGGTCTCATTCAAGTCTGGCAAATTATTTAATATCTCTGAACATTAGTGAACTTACCTACACACTTCTAACAGATGTTTCATGAGCATTCTATGAAATACCATATATAAAAGTCCCTAGCAAACAGTAGGCATTTGATAAATAATGCCTTGGGCAAAAGAAAACTTTTCTGAAAGTAAAATAATTTAAAGTAAAGAAGAAATGAAGAATTTAATTGTAATTTTAAAGTGTTCTGCTTCAATTTCATCAGCATCATTGGTTTGGATGTGACTCTAGGAACATTACTTAACTAGTATGTCTATTATTATTAACTAGCATGTCTATTGTCATCATTTGTAAAACGGGATAATAAATTTTACCTACCTTTCAAAGGCCTTTAGATAAATAATGTAAAACACTGTGACTATAAAAAGTTGCCATATAAATGTCAATATTTGTTTTTCTATTTTATTTGACAAAAGTTTCTTTTAGATAATAGAATTAGTTGGTATGCGAAACATTATTGTGTTGATTAAACATACGACTATGATAAATCATTGGATTAATTTTCCTTGTTGTCTTTATATTAGAGTTACTGTTAACTAACACAGCTTGACAAATGCTCCTAGTATTGGGTATATGCATGGTGCTAATATCAGTGAAGAAAAATTAACAGAAATACACTACTTAATAGGAATAGTATTCAAAAGCTTTTAATGTAGCTGTTAGACAAGTCAGAACTGCTTGTAAATGTTTTACTGAAGTCTGAAAGTAATAACCACAATCAGTTCTTACTCTAGCAAAAAAATATTTGGACCAAGTATTCCCAAGAGAGTTGCAAATTCCAACTCAGTGGGAGACTGACCTATTCCACACAAAGATCACACTGCTGGTCTTGAAGTCCTGTTCCACCACCAAATAGGTATAACTCAGCTGCAGATAAAAGTTAAGGTTTCAGCTGGAATGTGAGTAAGGAACAAGAATTTATGGAAATGGTCTATTAAAAGCTGCATAGTGAGGAAACACAATGTAATATTTAAAACATACAATAGATAAACCTCAGAAATGATTGGCATAGTTTAGCTGTCATCTTGCATTTATGACCCTAGAAAGCAAGGAATACTGCTGCCTTTACTTACCTGTAAAACATACGCAAGAGGCATACTGTTAGGTAAAAAATTGTTGATTTGAGGACTCTAGGTAATAATTTTCATATGTATAGTATATGAAGAAGTTAAATTATTGATACTTTTGCCTCCCAATTCTACGCACCAAAGAAAGGGTAGACTAAGTTTGAACAAAAAGAAAAGTAGAAATCATTGTCATCTCAGGACATAGTATCCTTAATGATTACTGTCTTCCTAGAGTCCATCTCCAATTAATTGATTAATTTGTTCTGCTATGGGAGGGTAATCTCACAGAAGATTCCCTGGTGAAATCTGCTCTGCTTAAAAGATTACACTCACATCACAGAGGAAGAGAAAACCAAGTACTAAACCTAAATCCTAGAGAAAATTTGTCCTGAGCTATTATCTGTTCTCTGTTCTCATTTTCTCCTTTAATTATCTACAGTTCCTGCTCTTCCTGTTCCCTCTTCCCTAAGAGAAAGGGATTAAACTTCAGTCAACTGACTCGTTCTCTGAGTTCTATATTTTGTGTGACTCTGTTGTTTATGCATGTTAATACATTTTCTCCCCTTCATCTGTATATTATCATTTAAATTCAGTGAACCTTCATAGAGTGGCCAAATACTCACAGACATATTAAATTTGTAGGTAGTTTTCACAGTGTCTCAAAGGTAATCAAGGAAGTGCTGGTGAAATCTTAGGAGGCCAGGTATGAAGAGCTATGCTTCCATAGCTCCAGGACAGTAGTTCTACTTTTAGATATTTTATATATTACAGGCACATATGATTTCATTTCATTTATGATAAAGCTTCTACTGTTGAGGTCAGAAATTGAAATACACATACAACAAAGATGTATTCTTTAATCATAATAATATCAATTATAAGGTGTTTAACATTATGTAGAAAGTTTTGAAAACACCAAAGATATCTATAAGGATATTATTGTGAAGTGGGGCAAGTGACCACATTTTCATACTTTTCCAACTTTTTGAAATAACTTTACATTATTTAAAAATTACTGGTAGCCCCAAAAACTTATCTAGAAATTTCCCCCAAATCCAAGAACACACAAATTCCCTTAGCCACCAGAGAGATGATGTTACCACACGTCATGTAGCCTCTGGAAAGTCTACTAAACACACATGAGAGAATGAAAGTTAAAACAGAACACATATGCACACACACACATCTTAGTGTTATTATGAAAATAAGGCTGACCTCATGAAACCCTTGAGAGTCTTAGGGATCCCTCAGAGGACCTAAGATCGTACTTTGAGGACCATTGACCTATTATTTTGTGGAAACCTCATGGTACTGAATAATACATTATGTGAAGTATGTATTTTTTCCACTTCTGCTTGTGGCTCACATGAAATTGAAATGATGAGTGAAATTTACTTCAAGGAGATTTCACAAAATATTTTCAGTAATATCTTCATTCTTTAGAACTTCAAAATCTTTAAAATATTTTCTTTCATTCCAGCATAACTGCCACCTTTCCCTCCTTGGGAGCAAAAATCAACCACCAATTTCAGTGGAAATAGAAGATGGATCTATTGTTTATCATTGACAAAATGTTTTTACCTCTTTACTTTTTTCTTGCTAAATTTAGTCTGTGGATTCTGGAAAATAAGTATTCTAAAAGTCAATAAGGTGACTTCTCAGAACAATACAGGCAAACAGCATCACCACATGGACTTGTTCACCTTCCTTCCACAAAGGGACTGTAAGTAATTCTATCAGCTAAGCTTTGTGCTACTTAATTTCATTAAACAACTCATTATGGTGCTTACTTAACATTTCAATGATACATTTTAATTGGTCACAATTGGCTCCTTTTGTCTTTTGAATTTTCTTAAATTATCTGTTCATTTATAAGCAAAGACAAAAGCTTGTCAGTTCTTAAATGTACTTTCTGTTTCTCTTTGAGGACATCTGTAGCCAGAATAGTTTTAGCTCCTCCCAACACGTCTCCTCTCAGCTGCTCTGTGTTTTCACATCTCTCAAGAGGGGTTAATTCTTTACAGCTGTATCCTGCCTTCCAAGAATCTCACATGTGCAAATTATTAATCTTTTTCTATTGCTACAGTAACTCCCTAGGCCATAAACACCCCCTACCTCAAGCTGGCTCTTTTCCAAGAAAAACTTTGATATTCTTTCCCTGAAAAGATAATTTGGCCTCTTTCAGTTTACATTGTTCATTGGAACAATTGTTAAGATAAGGAAATGAAAACCTAGTTCCTAAAAATAATTCAGAAATAGAAATTTAAGGTAGAGATGTAACTTACCGGTAGAGCACTTACAAGTACCTAGCATATGTGCAGCCCTGGGTGCAACCCCCAGCACATAAATCAGTGAATAAATAAACAAACATAAATCAGGAAAATAGAAACAAATTGAAACTTGATCTGTAAGTTTAAATCTCTAACCACAGTTGTAGAATCAGACCCAGAGTTTTACATTCCATTTATTTAAAAAAATCAAGAGAATACTTTCCAATATTTTTGATTTTGTAGGTTCTATGTTAATTACATAGGCTGTTTTAAAATAGAAGCAAACAATGAAACAGTGTATAGTATTTCCTTTAGTGTAAGGACATTTTATTTTCCCAAATGTGACTTGTTTATATTTACACATGCAATATGTATTGTATATGATTTAATATACAAACATATTAATATGTTTGTAAGGCAGAAAACAGCTTAGGATATTATAATAAAACCATTTATATTAATATACCAATATATTGGCTAATCACAGCACAGCCCCTATATTTTAGTATAATGTATAACTAATTCTAGATTTTCAAATCATTTGGGATTCATTCATTGTAAAATGGTTAGTCCTCGGCCATTTCTCTCTGCCTCCATTATCTACGTTTAGATTTGTTCTCTATTCCTTAGCTACTGGTGGGATACTCTTATGACACTACCACCTTCAAAATAAATGATTTATTTTAAAAGTTAGTCGTGTCATAATAAAGCATTAAGAAATTCCAGAAATTGCATTTCTCAGTGATTACATGCCTCTAGTGGTGTTCTGCGACACAAGGCAGAGGGGCTAGTGATTTTTACCTCCTGACAAGTGCAATAATCCCCTAGAACTGCAAGGCCTGAAGCATTTTATTGCTGTTATGAAACAGAATTTATAAATAAAAATAAGGAAAACAGCCAGAGCCATGCATTTCGTGGGCTTCACTGACATTGATATGACAGCCAATCAGAAATTTCCATTTATGCCAAGATTGCCAAACCAATAATTTTAGCAATAAAGCCTGCCCTAAGAAATATTAAAATGTTTTGCCTTGAATATGTTTTTAACCATAGAAGTTTAAAGGTAAGTTTGTTATAATTCAGACATACAATCATTTTAATATATACAGAAAATCTCCCTGTAGACCAATTAAAAGGAGCTTCCAAACATTACTGACTCTTAATTCATACATTATAACTCAAGCAAGTTGCATTTCAACATTTTTAGATAAGCTGTATAATAGTAGAAAAAAGGATTAGGATAATAGTGAGATATAAATTACATTTTTGTATTATTTCAACTGCATTTTAACAGGCATTGTGATTGAAGGGAAATAAGAATGCAGATGGGACAAACTTGTGCAGATTATTTTTTCATTACATGCATTATTCTAGTTTAAAAATGTCAGTTGCTTGTCATGTTAACTAAGAATGCATTCACTATTGTACATATCTTAAGATGGAGTTAAACTGAAAATTTTGCAAAGGACAGATACAAAGAAATGATTTTTCCTTCTCTCTGTATATAAAAATAGAACTTTCAGAAATGTCATGGCTGACACATTTAGCTGCTGGACATTGAAAATCCTCTTTCTGACTCACAACCTGTGACTGGAACTCTGTCAGAGTAATCAAGAGATGTTATACTATAGAGCACAAACAGTAGGGAAAGCTTTGCCATTTGGTACTGTTTTTAAAGCAGATGAGATTTAAATTTGGTTCATAATGTAAATAAACATTGTTCATACTTCTCATCTTTAAAATAAAGAAAATAATTAATTATGTAAGGTATATTTACAGCTGATTATGTAATAAAATCAGTATTTCATGAGTATGGGTAATACTAAAACAGTTTAATACAGTAAAAGACACATGACTGAGTAAATACCTATCATATGCTGAATTATTTTGCTGAGATTGCATTGCAATTTGTGATGACCATGACAACAAAGGTAAAGAGATTAAAATGAACCTTTTAACAATACAAACATAATTCAGAAATTAAAAAATAATTCTTAGATAACATTTGTCTTCTTTTGATTTGATTTGTGAGCCCCTATTTTTTAAGATTAAGAGAATTATGATGCATATTACACTTTGAATCAGATTTCTAAAAACACAGAAAAGTTGTATCTTTAGGGTTTACTTTATATTTTTGACCATACCTTAAGGAAGATTTTGTTATAATTGTCAATTTTGTGAAAATAGAATTTGATTGAAAGGACATTGTGTTAGTCAGCTTTTTGTTTCTGTGACAATATACCTGAGAAAATCAGTTTAAAGGGGTAAAGGTTTATTTTAGCTCATGGTATTAGAGATTTCAGTATATGATCACTTGGCCCCTTTACTTTGTACCTGTCATGAGGCAGAGTATCATGGTGGAAGGGTGTGGCAAGGCAAAGCTGCTTATGTTATCAAGGCCAGGAAGAACGATAGAGACAGAGAAAAAAGAGCATGGGACAAGTTATACAAATTTGATAGCCAAGATCCTAGTGACCTACTTCCTCCGTTATATCTCACTTTCTAAAATTTTCCATCAACTCTCAGTAAGCCATTTAGCTATGAAAACATCAATGGATAAGCCCATTGGTGAGGTTAGAGCTTTTATGATCTATTCACCCCTAAAGATAACACTTCTGAACACTGCTACATGGGGCAGTAAGTTTTCAAGGCTTGAAATGGGGGTGCATTTCAGATCCAGTCCATAACAGGTATTGATAGGAACATCCATGGTATCAGTGAAATCAGATTTAGGTAAATTATTTACTGGTGTTTATATGCTGCTCTCTGGTAGCTTAGTATTGCCGTAATGTATGTCCTCTTGAATTTTCTTCACTTTTCAGAAATAGAAACATCTAAACTTTCAAAGTGAATGAGTTACCTTAACATAGCCAATTATAGAGATGTTCCTAATTGTAAGGGTATTACTATAATTTACAGGGAGGTATTTCAATTAAGCCCAAGCTTGTATATGTATTTTCACTTGTCAGAAAGGACATCTTTAATAAACTGTAGAACCCACTCATATTCATTCAAATTCAATATACGAGGTTTGCTCTCCCTCATGTCTCAATCTTTCAAGTCTAGTTGATTATAGGCAAAGTGAAAGAGTAATACTGTAGTTTGTTGATACAATGGCTTTAGAGTTAGGTTCAAATTCTGCCTCTGGTAGTTATAAACTGTGACCCCCTGGACAAGTAAATTTTCATAAGCCTAAAATTTTTCATCTGTATAGTGGAAATGATACTTAACCACTCACAAACCGGAAGTTTAACAAATCAAGCAATAGACAGGAAGAGATTAGAATAGTGTGTATCATCACAGGCACTTAGTAAAATGAGTTTTTCCTTTCAATGCTGGTTACATTTTAAAATTTGTTTTACCCTTCCTTGTGCAAATTTTAAGCGGCTTATTTAACCAATGACTATATTTTCCAGAGAATTTATGATTTATCCTGTGAATCCAAACTTATTCAAGTGAGAAATACTGCATACTCCAAACTCCAATGTTCCTTGAAGATATCTCCCTACCACAGCCTAATTATTCTCTTACCCACTCTCTCTGGTTATTATCCCTTCTAAACAATAGCTTACCATTCTAAGGACCAACAGGTTAACTCATTATTATGTGTAAACTTAAAAAATTACAAAATCTTAGAACTTGAAGGGACTATTAAACGAAGTATGACAAAATGTACTGTATCTGCCTACTCCCTTAAGATGAAAAGACTAGGTAATTTTAGTGCATGGGTAAGATAGGCTTTGTGAGAGGGCATATGCATACTTTATGATGAATTCTAGAACTGATGCAAAAGAGCAGGAGTTTGTATCTATACAAGGTCATTACCATGCAGCTCAAACGCAATGTTGGTATGTGGAAATTTTGACTCTATGTCAGGTCAGATTTTCAAAGAAAAAAACTCTTGATTTTTATGTGAAAGCTTTAGGTTAAAATTTTTCATTTGTTCTTTTTAAAAACCTGGTATAAATAAAATATATTGAGTGGACCTGTCCAAACACATGTTGGTCCCTTAGACACTCTGCTAGAACATTTGACGAAAGTAAGCTCATGTTCAGACAGAGACATTGAAACTCACAGTGTCAAGTCAAATAACTTTGTGGTAGGACGGTGTATTGGGTGATATTCTATGTACCCCCAAGTCCTCATGTACTTTTGATGGGACTCAGTCTGACACTTGTGATCAGTTTGTTGTCTAGCACCAGGATTGATAATGTGACTGGTACACCCGCCCAGGGGTGGAGCTGAGATACAGTGTAAGGGAGGCGGGTCTTCCTTTTCTGCACTTCCGCCTTCTCTCTCACCAGCGAGCCTTGCTGCTTGAGGTCGCCATGAACGGCAGCCCTGCCACCCCATGCTGACTTAGAGCCAATTTAAGTATAGATTAAAACTCCCGAGAAACTATAAAAATAAACCTTTCCTTCCCTAATTTTGGGCGTCAGGTATTTTGTCTCGGCAATGAGTAAAAAATAACTAAGACAGACGGGTTATTGACAAAACAAGTATTAAAGCTACATCTCCCAGCTCATGATGTAAAAATGACACCTGTAGTCATTTCTGCTTATTTATTCCCATCAACATACATATGGTAGTTGGATTAGATTATTTTCTTCAGGTCATAGGTGTGGTATGTCCATTATAACACTAAATAATGGTCAGTTCTCTAAGCCTCTCAAATGAACTATGGGCATAGAGAATTTGAAAAAATTATCACCATAACTTTTTAAAAAAAGTTTGTATACTTCACTTAACATATAAATTCAGCTTTCTGCCAACATATACCATATTTGAGTTATTTATACTTTGGAATTATTTGCCCTGAGTTATTATTATTTTTCTAATGACAGTTTAGTTAGCTGAATGAATTAGAACACTTAATAATATTCTAGCATATTCACATACATAAGTATACTCTTTTGCATAAAATCTTAAAATGCTTCAAGTCAATTCATGTATTTATATAACTCAATTGATCAGGTTTAGACTTTGAAATAAATAATTAATATGCACAAAAATAATCTTTTGAGAAATATCAGCATGCTATTTTTGTGTTATAAAAAGTGAAAAAAGAAATCCTTTGTTGATTCAAACATGGAAGTTTCTATACTCACTGAATCCCTAGACGCAAATCTAAAAGCTGACTAGCAATTTGTGAACAAAGTTGAGTAATTTTGGCTTTTGTTGCCTTAGACTATGTTATAACCCAAGTTTAAAATTCTAATGGGCAGACTTCTCTGGATTATTATACATAGCTCAGCACCAGTCATTAAACCCAAATCCTCTTAGGGCATTACATTTAAATATTTGAATTTTAATGTGAAACACCTACATTTTCAGCACTAAATCCAAAACCACCCTGGCCATGTACTAATTGAACGAAACTGTCCATTCCAATTGTTGGTATTGGGGATTAGGATGCTTTCAAATAAAATCCATTGATTAGGCCACATGGTATCATTTCAGGGCTGTACAAAATTCCTAGCTCTGATTTTGTGCTCCCTTTTGGGTGCATACTCTTCTCTGTGACCCCAACTTGCTTCAAGGTTTTTAAATTTACTGCTAACTAAGGTGGATGCATTTCCTGACCTTACTGGTGGGAATAGTCTAGAAGTCTCTAAAGTGCTAAAGGAACTAATTAAAATGCATGGCATTCCTGGAAAAAGTCATTATTTCATGAATATCTGTGAGACAGTATGGTAGCCATAGTGGTTAATTACTAAGGAGTGTCTGTTTCTAAAACAGAGAGAGATCCTTTAGATAGGGTGTTTTAGTTTTATAACTTAAAATATCTTACACAAGCTTGTGAATGTGTAAGCCTATGTGAAATTTTTAAATTGTCTGTTTTCTGATTTATAGATGGCATATGAAACACTAAACTAAGAAATTAAAAAGCTTCCTCAAGTCTTTTGAGAATAAAAATTTAAAAATTTACAAGGGATAAAGTTTATAGTTAAGAGAAACTTTTCATAAATACCCTCTTGTTGATGGGACAAACACCTGACACCCACAAGTTAAAAAAGGAAAGAGTAAATTTTGGGTCACAATTTGTAGTTGTTTCAGTCCATACATAGTTGGCTGGTCCGAGGCAAGATGGCACAGCAGAGGAGAAAACAGTTCGCAGCATGCCAGGTAGAATGCAGGGAGAGATAAAGGGAGGAGAAAGAATACGGTCACGCCCACAGTGACTCACCTCTTCCCATCAGGCTTCACTTCCCAACATCACACCCAGCTATAAACCCAGCAGGGGACTGATCCACACCAATGATCCAGTCTTTTCCCAAAAACCTCACCTGTGAGCACATGACGCTTTGGGAGGGCATCTAGGTATAAACTATAACAAACTGTTTTGTAGATTTACTAAATTTTAATGCAAAAAATACTCATTGGGTGATTAAGAGAAACAAAACACTATAACTGTCACACAAAAAACTATGATAAATAAAGCATATTCTTTCTGAAATTTCCTGTCACTACTTGTCCTTATTCACGTAAGTTGGGACCTCAGTTGCTATGACACAGGCCAAACCAGGACCTGATAGGCAAAAGAGAGAAAAGTACTGATAGTTAACAGGTGGTATACAAAGCTAAAAGGCAAGTGTGGGGTGTCCCTGGGGTTGAATATAGAAAGAGACTAGTCCAAGACTTTACTGAGCAGCAGGAGAACAGGAATAGACCAATAAGAAAAAGACTGAGTTACAAGACCTTGCCTATACATTGGAAATCTAGGATAGAGATAAGTCAAACACCCAGTTCCTTGATATCTCTTCAACCCACTTTTATGTAGCCATTGGATGACAGTAAGCTAGGTAAAACTACATGCAGTGACCCAACTGTTCTCTAGGCTAGAAATTTAAAAAGGTTGAATCATCAGTAATCACATGGGAGAAACAGATCCAGACAAGACAGTGAAATAAAGCAATACAAAAACAAAAGATAAATTGTCCAAAATATAGAAAAATGAAAACGGTCTTCAGGGAAAGAGGAAATCAAAGCTGCTGCACTTTGATCTAATATACTTATTTCTCAACAATCAAAAATGAAGAAACAGGGGCCAGGGATATAGCTCAGTGGCACATGCACCTGCCTGGCAAGTGAAAGGTCCTGAGTTCAATTCCCTGTACCCAAAAAATAAATAAATAATTAAAAGTAGATCAGGAAAAAAAAATAAAGAAACATGTTGTAATGGTTTGTACAATGTGTCAACTTGAGAAGTTTAGAAGTTTAACTCAGCAACTCAACAGGGGACCAGGGTACTCACTTTGAAAACATCCTGAGCCTGTGCAAGAGGAGGGCATGGAGATGGTATGAATGCTACACTCACAATAGGGGCTGGTAGCCTGCTTACAACGTAAAGGAGGAAAAGAGGCTTGCTCTTCTCCTCTTTTGCTCTGGCTGCTTTTGCTGTCTTCCGTAGCCTTGAAGTGTTGCCCCAGTGTCATGCCACCCTAATTTTGCGCCAGCTGATTATGGACTGAAACCTCCACAAACTGTGAGTTAAATAAACCTTTCCTTCCTTAATTTTGGGTGTCAGGTATTTTGTTCCAGCAGTGAGAGAAAAGTAACCAAGGCAATGTGATGCGTATCAGGGAAAAAAACCAGAAAACAATACCTGGGGGAACTAGATCTTTAATTTAGCAGATAAACATTTCAAAGCAGCTATTGTTACTATTCTAATAGTTAAGGGAAACCATATTTAAAGAATTGAAGTAAAGTACACTGATAATAACTGATAACTTTTAAAATTTATTGAACAATGAAAACTACTAAAAAGAAACAAATGGAAGTTTTAAGATTGAAAAATACAGTCATGAAAGTGAAAAATTCACTAGATGTTATCATATCAAATGTAACATGAAATGTAAAATAATAGAAGAGTCAGTAAACTTAAAGATACATCAATAGAAATAGTCCATTCTGTAGAAAATATAGGGAAATGATTTATGAAAAATAAATAGCTTCTCAGAGATGTGTGGGACAACTGCTAGCATACCAGCATATGTATAATGAGATATCTACAAAGCCACTTATGGGAGGTAGTAGAAAATGCAACACTGAAATTCTTCTCAAATGTGATATGCAACAATATATAAATCTGAGAATCTCAGTAAATTACAAGACAGGGTGGGATTGGTGTAGGATCAATTAAACAATAGAATTAGAACTAAAAGTTCAGAAATGAGCACTGTACTCATATTTATGGTCAGTTGAACTTCAGCTAAGTTGATAAGACAATTTAATGGGGAAACTTAAAATCTTTTTAAGAAATGGTTCCAGGAAAATTGAATATATGCAAAATAAATAAACTCCAGCCATGTCTACATAAAAATTAACTCAAAATAAATCACAGACCTAAATGTAATAGCTAAAAGTATGAAACTTCTAGAATAAATCATAGGAGAAAGCATTTTTGAGGTTCCAGTAAACATTTCCTAAATAACATATCAATGTGATATCTACAATAGAAAAAAATGAATTTGACTTCATAAGAGTTTAAAACTTGCTCTTGAAAAGGTAAAATTTTAAAAAATGAAGAGATGAGAACTATAGGAGGAAAAATATTTCCAAAATCATATATTAAGTTACATGAACGCTGAATAAGAAATAATTCTTACAACTTAGCAAAATGGAAACCCAGATTAAACATACATGTATGTGGTGGCAACTTCCAAAATGGCTTCCAGAGATCCCTCATCAAGGTTAGTTAAATTGGAAGCATTTGTTTCACATGATGCAGTTGACAACTAATTTTATGGGGAAAAGATTTGACTGGATATCTCTCCAAAGAAGTCCTATGAAGGGCCTGGGAAGTACATAAAAAGATACAAAGCATCATCAATCATTAGGGCAATACAACTTAAACCACAGTGTGGTACCAATACAAGCACACTAGAATGTCCACAATGAAAAAAAAGGTACTGAGCTTCGGCTTAGTAGCAGAGCACTTGCTTAGCACAGATGGGAAGCTGGGTTCAATCAGTAAATGAACAAACAAACAGACTACTGATATTATCTCCAATTGATGCATGTATGGCAGAATTGAGCTCCTCACAAATGGCCAGGAGTAAATGTTTAAAGCACAAAAAAGTTTTAAAAAAATAATTAAGCATAAAACTTACCAATTTTATATACCTATCTACTCATGAGAAATAAGTGTATATCCGCACACATTTAGATGTGATTATTCATAAAGCAATATTCATAATACCCCTAAAGTGGAACTAACCTGAATATTCTACAATTGGTTAATGGATAAACAAAATCTATTGTATCTATAAACAAATTCTGATATATCTATATGAAATATTTTTCAGCAATAAAATGTAACAAACCACTGACACATCATGCTACAGCATGAATGAGTCTCAAAAATTATGCTAATCAAAAGAAGTCAGACACAAAGGACAACAGACACATTGTATAATTTTGTTTTTATAATATTTACAGAAAATTTAGATATATAGACAGAAGATAAATTAGTGCCTGAGGCTAGGGTTGGGAGTGGAGGTTAACTGTAAATGGGCACAAGAAAATTTTTAAGGAGTAATTGATGATGTTCTGATACTTGAGTTTGGTGATGGTTGTATAATTCTATAAATGTATTAAAAACCATTGATCTATATACCTAAAATAAGTCAATTATGGTGTACAAAGTGAGATAGAAAAAAATATGGTGTATGTTTACAATTTTATCATAGTAAAAACACATTGCTATTTATATCCTCTTGCTTCAAATGCATATATCCCACTGTTCTTGCCACTTTTTGAAGTAGTTTTGGGAGTTCTGTTTCATGAGTGTCTTTAGTTGTACTGTTGTGGCTGCTTCACTGTCCTAAAACAATTCAAATGTTGAGCATTCGTGGCTGTTTTGATTTTGGGGAAGAGTCAGAAGTCACAGAATGCCAGATCGATGCATGAAGTGGACAAGAACACACAGCAGTGTTTTTATCAGTCAGTCTTTCCACTGGATGGCATGTGGCAGTCATGGTCACTGTGCATTATTTGTTAATCGTATCTCATAAAGATGCTCATGAGAGGACCTCCAGAACTACTTCAGAAAGTGGCAAGAACAATGGGATAAATGTGTTTGAAGTAAGGGAAAGTATTTTGAGGGAGATTAGTGGCACTGTGTCTTTTACTGGAATTTTTTTTTAAATTCAAATATTCACTGTATTTTTAATCACCTCTTATATGTTATATCTCAAGAAAGCTATTAAAATAATATGAAGAAGGTACAAAATACTATGGTAACAGGAGTACTTCTAAATAAAGGCACCTGGGAAAAATTCATAAGTGTGTAGAAATCGAGGTAAAACTCAAGGTTGAAACACTTGTGGTAGTTTAAAAGGAAAAGCAGTTCTATTCAGAGGAAAAATTAAAGATGCAGAGGTGTGAAGTAAAATGTGTTGACACAATTAAGAGTGTAGTACCTGTGGTTGGGAACATGTAGAGTGAAGAGCAGATTTGGAATGAAAGACTAAGTGGCCTTATCCTAGAGGTCATGGAGCAGAGCTAACTGCCTATCCTCCAATCCTGATCTCTCCTTACACTTCGGGGCTTTAAAAATCTCTTTGTGAAACATGTCTATTTGGATTTATCCAAACACATTAAATTAAGCACACTACAAGTTGGTCCCTCTGTTTTTCTCATAATTCTTTTTCACTTGACTATACTGTTCCCTGAGTTGCTCAAGTTAGAAACTTTATCCTTTCTCCTTTTATTTGCATGTCCCAATTGAACCAATCAAAACTTTTACTATTTTATTTTACTTCCTAAATTCTCCAATCCAGGGGTGGCTAAGCCATGGTCTGCAGCTGTATGTGCCACTGGAAAGCTATGAATATGGCTCCACAAGATAATAAACTTTTATGTGACATTTTATCAATAATGTTCTTGAGTGGAATGCAAGTACTAAAGTATAGATGCAGCAGGGGACAATAAAATTTTGTTTAGGGAAGGGTGACATGCAGTACTAACTCGGCCTCCTGCATCCCATTTATATCACATGTCATGTGAGCTTGGTGAGCAAAATGTAGTGATTACTGATAATAGTATTTTAACTTACCTACATGTGTGTGTACCTGTGAGACTGGGGACTTATTGTTATTAAACAGACATTCATGTTGTCTCAATTATTGAAATTGGGCTCCAAATTTCATAAAATTAGTAAGTTAAAACAGTTATTTAGCAGTTGTGGTATAGGAAGTTTAAAAATATATCGAATTGTTTTTTACTCATAACATTGTTATTACATGTACAGCACTGCTAATGCTAGAAATGTTATAATAAAAATATAGAAAAATAAAGTTCTGCTATGTATGTGCATTAACTATATTGTATATTTTATATTTGGCCTAAAACAATTCCTTCACTCAGAGCAGCCCGTGCAAGCCAAAATGTCTGACACCATGTTCTAACACCATTACTGTCAAAGATCAGACATTCACCTCTTCCCTGGAGTACTGAAATGATCTTTAGACTGTTGCCTGTTTAGACTGTTGACTGTTTCTAGACTTGCCTCCTTCAAATAGCTCTGCAACATAGTTTTCAGTGATTGATTTGAAATTCAAACCTAACCATGTTATTCTAGTCAGTTACTTCTCATTATTGAATGAGAATAGTTTAAATTATTCAAGTAGACTTTTCATTTTCCCTACCATTGACCTCAAAATTTGTCTCCTGTTATGTCTTCAGTCTGTTTTACCATTTTCTTTCCTTATCCTTCCTTTACACTTTTCATGCCTCCTTAACTATGTCCACTCATAAGGCCAACTTGTCACTTCCAAGGAACTCGTTAAGGCTCAGTTTGATGGTCTTGTTATGATGTCAGACATTTCTTTATCATTTTTATTCTGTATTATAAGGTAATGAAATAGTTTATGGGTCTCTTTCTCTGCCTAGATTATGAGTCCCATGAAAATATACCTTGACTCTCCCTTGACTTTCAAATCAAAGAGTCTACTACTGTATCTGATATACAGGAGAAACACAAACATTTTTATGAAATAAACAACTGGATGGATGAATGAAAGTAGATCATTGCTGACAACATAAAGAATGGATTAGATGGGGAAAAGGATGAGAAAATGGCATCAGTTTAGAAAGGGTACAGGTGAGA
>RJWM01000111.1:0-118314 GCA_004363535.1 Dasyprocta punctata | reverse complement strand
ACTCTGTCTCAAAAAAATAAAACAGAAAAACAAGAACAAAATGGAGAGAGAGAGAGAGAAGAGAATCAATAACCCATGAACTAAAGGAGGTTTAATGTTTTAAGCTTTGCCACAGCAAGTGGTGAATTGGTAGCATTCCACCAAGCTTTGTTCTTGGTTCAGCATGCCCTGTCATCTCCATCTCAAGTACCAAATATCACTGATTAGTGATGGATACTTTGAATGCCATCTTCAGAAATATTTTAAACCCATTCTTGAGTTTTTTGAGAAATAATCTATGATCACTTATTAATATTTCTCATGGGTACTAAAATGTATTGTGGTTGTGGGAGGTTAGAAAGTTTTCCAAACCTGTTGTTAACCCTTGTGCGTGTAACACTTGTATGAATCACTTGACTTATCATCCTTATTGAAATTGTAGATAACACAAATTAGTAGAATATAAATAAGTTGGGTAATAATAATGTCAGAATGAATTATAGCCAGAAGCATCACTCTAACAACATTAAATGAAAGTAGTGTAAATTAGAGTCCTACACTTAGGTCAGAAAAATCCAGCATAGAATTTTTAGTGGTTTGAAATACAGCTTCAAAGAATCTTGAAAAATATTTAGGTATTTAATCAAAGTGCATTTCCTATAAGGATAAACGCCATGGTGAGGAGAGCAGCACAGCGTCCTGGCTGAGGCAGGCAATAGTTCTGGCTCATTCTGTGATGATAAGGTCTCACTGGGAATTTGTACTTTTGGCATGAACTTTAAAAGAAACTCTGAGAGGAACTAGGAAACCATGTTTCATTGGAAAGTTGAATGAAGTTGAAGAAAAAATAGAGCATGAACATATGGAAGATGAATTTGACTTACCATGGATTTAAATGCTAGAACAGTAGAAACATGGACAGGGAAACAGAAAAGGAGTCTGAGGTTTAATTCTAAGGATCAGAGGAGTCTGAAAATAGAACTTGCTGCCCTGAAATAGCACACTGTTGGAGGTGTTCATTACTCGAGAGATACTTGCCAGGAACCCATTTACATTACAAGTTTCCTTCCAGAATGAATAGCAAAGTCTACATCCAACACGGGGTGATTGAATTTTTCACATATACAGTTATTCTATAGAGTACTTTGGGAATGGGATGGTGGTGATCTAGTTTTAGTCCTGGTTTTGCAAATAAAAACAGTGATGCGAGTGATTCTTTTAAATATGAAACAGATCATATCACTTTTCAGCTCCAAGTCCTGTGCTGATTTCCTATTTCATTCACAGAAGAATCCAAACCCTTTCCATATCTACCAGTCCTTACAGCTTCTGGTTTTCATCTCTGTGCTTTCCCCTTCCACTTTTCAATTTATCTAAGATCCCAGCAGGCTGAGTCACTCACCTCACTGGCTTTGAACCTGTAAGCATTTCAGTTTGGGAATCTAGTACTATACATGGTACTGATGCATTAACGATGCTTCTCAAAAACTAGTATATACGTAATAACTGTCTGTAGAACTTAAGAGCAAACTATCTCGGCCACCCTAATATTTTGATTAAGAAGGTTGGAGTGGGGACCTCAAGTTTTTCCAATACGTCCCAGGTGTTGCAGATGCTGTGAATACTAAACTTGAAGTGGCACCATATTATAACATTTTCATTTATTAAGTATTTTTTTTATTTATAGTGACTTTACTTCATGAGAGTGGTTTTAAAATCAACAGCCAGAACCTGATACCTCATCTCTTTCTAGCAGTCTATATAATTAAATACTGGTTATTGGATTTTTTGTCACAAATTTTAACAACTGTGTTATATAGTCCCCTTATACTTTCAGGCCAAAGGTTTTTGTTTTCCCCTTCCCCCAGGGTGCAGCAATTGCCTTCTGACTTTAAAACTGAGTCACAATGTTATGAATTGGTCTTGTGAATGAACTACACAGTCATTAACATTTCAATAGCAATTTCAATACAAGTTATTTTGAATATGTTCTCTGGTATCAAATATTAATAACTTCATAGTAACAGAACCACCATGGCTAGTGACTGGGAGATGATAGTCATCTTCATATGGTACTTACGGAGCACATGAGGCCCATTGTTTACACAAAGCTGGACAAATGTTAAGTCTGTCTATCAACAAGACACAGAACTGGTTACATATTTGACAGATAGAAGGGATTGAATGACTTTTCCAAGACCACACAGCTGTCAGACACATAGTTTTATTCAAATAGTCCTGTATGGCTTTGCACTGACAAGCATAAGTGAATAGTGTAAAATAATGTCCAAACATGGACAAGAGGTCAGATTACTTCTAATTCTGCTGAAATGGAATCATTTCTTCTTTCATTACAGATTTTGTATCACTTGTGGTGGGTCAGGGCAGGCGATTCTCAAGGTTATTGCATTGCCTCTCAGCTAACTGCACAAGTTCTACCTCAAATGCTAGAGAGGTGAGCATCTTCCAGAGCTGCATAATGAAGTGGAAAAGAGTGGGAAAGACTTAAGGCGGGGATGGAGAACTTTCTTTTTAGGCCTTTCAATGATAAGGCTTTCTTTTTAGACTTCAACGATAGCGAATAGCAGACCATGGCACGTGTGCCATAGGTTCAGCACCACTGGCCTAAGGAATTCTTCCTGCTCTGTGAGACTGCTCTGGATAGTATTTAAGATCTCACCTGCTTGGTGCAGGGGTTGGGAAACTAACAATTCATTCAGGAACATGGGCTGTTGATGTGAACAGCAACCTTATGAACTCTTTAGAGATCTGCAGCAGAACTAAATATGACTGAAAAACTAGGCTGCTTCTTCTGGTTGGTTTTCTTTCTCATTAAATGGTGGCAAAGTTACAATTTTCTCAGATTTTTTGTGACTAGGCCAAATTCTTTTTCAGGGGCAAATATTTCTTCAGATTCATTATGAATATAAAATAATCACTGACTTATCTCACTTGCTCCACTTAAGAGAGAGAATTCCTGCCTTTGATCTCACATGTACTTGTGGTATATATTTGTAAATGAGTACTTACGAATTTTTTTCAAGTGCCAAATAATAACTGCATGTATTTAAGGAACACAATATTTTTGACACGTTTTTATAATAAAGAATAATTAAATCAGACTATGAATATGTCTGTTACCTCAAATACTTATTTTTATGACAAAAATATTTGAAATCTATTCTTAGCAATTTTGAAACACACAAGTGTGGCATTATCGTGTCCAATAGGTCCATGCAGCTTATTCCTCCAAGCGAGCCAAAATTTTATATCCCTTGATCAACTTTCCCCTGTTCCCCATGTACTCCTTTTCCTGAGCCTCTGGTTACCATCATTCTATTCTCTACTTGTATGAGTTCAACTATTTTAGGTTCCACATGTAAAGGAGCTCATGTGGTATTGTTTTTTTCTTGGTTTATTTCGCTTAGCCGAATGTCCTCCAGATTCATCCATATTGTTACATGGGTAGCATGTTTTATCCCCTTTTTAAGGCTGAATAGTTTCCTGTTGTACATCTCTACCTTCTGAAGCATACACTGAAGCATCCCTAAAGTGTACTTCAAGTCAGGCAGGTACCGGCCTGTTGTCTTCAAGTGCTTCTTCTTCAACTATTTCTCCAACTTGAGGTCTGACATATCATTTCCTGGCATTACCCAGATAGCAAACCATGAAACGCAGAGTGTATACAGTATGCTGGGCACAATTCTTGGCACAGGAGGTCCAGCAGTGAACCAAATAATCAAGCCTCTACTCCGAAGGAACATACACTCTAGAGAAGATAGGGAGAAAGTAGACGATAAATGCATGCATGAGAAATTAAACTAAACTCATTTCTTAATATGTGCCTAGTAATAAGTAAGATGGGATAAAATGGTAGGGATTATATCTATGTGTGTGTGTAGCTGTATTTAGGGTAGGATTAGAAGGCCTATTTGAGAGGACGAGCAGAGTAATAGTATGTGGAAAACGTACATAGAGGAATATATTTGGAACTTTTCAATGGAGCAAAACAAAAAGATAGAAAATATATGGACATGTGAGGTTGGAGATACAGGCCAAGATTAATTAGGATTTCATAGAGAGTATTATAAATTTCTGTTTTATTTTACATATCATGAGAAACCTTTGGAGAGATTTAGTCAAGGAAATAACATAATTTGCATTTTAAGAAGTGTCCTGTAAGGAATGAATTATACAGGACACAGATGGGGTTAATGAGAAACATTAGGAACTGGTCCTATAGTTTAGGTAAGGATTAAATCTATGTCAATGTTGGCTTTGCTTTTACTTTTAGGAATAGAGTTGGTAAAAAGTAGAAGATTCAATAGGAGATATTGATGGATTGAGTACAGAATAGTAGGAAGAGAAATCCAGAATGACATATAGATATTTGACCTGACAGATAGTATGGAATGGAGTGCATGGATGTATGTTCCCTCTAATTAAGCTAGTGAAGAGCTGGCAAGGGCTTGAGGATGTACTGACTGGAGACCTAATATAGAATCAGGAATGTCAAGATGCTGAGATGGTGAGACGAGTTGCATGCCCTGTTAAAGACATATGCTGGCAATTGACCTAAAATTCTGAAACCCAGGGGTTAGATTTAAAACTGGAGTATAAGGAGTCATCAGCATATAGACGGCATTTGAAGGACCACCTCTGTTACAGGCCCAATGGATAACAGAGCTCTGATGAAACAGCTCTTTCAACTTTGAGGCATCTCACTAAGGTCAGTGCAGAGAAGACCCCGAATTCACCAGTCAGGAAGAGAAACATATCAGGGGACTGGTTTTTATAACTCTGGGAGGCTAGAAGAATCACTTTTAGGCAGTAGGATAAAGTAGGAAGACTGCTGAAGTTGTCGTCTTTCTTTGATAAAACAAAAGGCAGCTGCATGCTTGGATGTACAGGAGTTAAACTTTCCTGTGCATGTCGGCTGAAAATGAAGTAGAGTAGACACCTAAAAACTCCAGACACCCCTCCAAAGGAAGGCAATGTCTGTTAGTATTTAACGTCTACACTTCTATAGGCTTTAAAGTAAACATGGTATAATAATCACAACAGCTGGGTCTTGGCACAGTGGTAAACACTACAAATGAAACTGAGTGACACCTAGGTTCAAATTCTCATTCTCCCATTTGCTCGCTGTGGCAGGTAAATTAGTCAATTTTCTGATATGTGAAATGTAGATATTTTGTTGTTGGAAACTTTAAAGGCAAATTATGTTATCTGGCATCTGGAATTTTTTCAACTACCTTAATGCGACTCATAATTTTTAAAAAATGGAATGTAAACTTTAAAGTTTAAGGCTGCCTTCAGGAATGATGGGCCTTTTTTTCTGTTTTATTTTGTGGTACAGTGGCTTGAATCCACAACCTTTGCACTGGACGACATTCTCAGCCCTCTTTCTATTGTTTGCTTTGAACCAGGGTCTCACTAAGCTGCTAAGAAGCCCACCCTGGGCTTGAACTTGTGATCTTCCTACCTCAGCCTCCCAGAGGCTGCTAGGATTACAAGCGTGTGCCATACCTATCTGTTGTCTCCCCACCCCCTGGCTAAGAGATTGTTTGAGTTAATGGATAACTGACATCACAATAATTGTTAGCAAATGCTAGGATATCTACAAAATGCTATTCAGCTATGGGATTCTAAAGAAAGTAACTATTTGACAATCTGAACCAGAGGCTCAGAGAAATGAACACAGGGCCTCGGTAAATACCAGTCAGGGAATTTGCATGTGACAAGCTACCTATGTGTCCTTGACCAGTGATTCATCCTTCTTGAGCTTCAGTTTTTTTCATTTTCAAAATAATGAGGGCTCTGGCAATACCTTCTCTGTGAATTTTCTAAAGTTATAAACTGAACACAAGAAAAAGTAAGGTGCTTCTTGAAATCCTCCCCTCCTTGTACCATTCACTTCAAAAATACGACTCCAAGGACCGGGAGTTTGGCTCAGCGGCTAAAGCACCTGCCCTGGCATGTGCAAGGTTGTGAGTTCGATCCCCGGTACCACAAAAAACAAAAAAACACAAACAAAACAAAACAAAAAAAGGACTCCATGGATGGCACTTGTTAGTAACAAAATAATGGAAAGCATTTTTTTTTTAACATTTCACATTACTCCATACCACAAAGTACAACAGAATTTGTGCTTTTATTTGTTCTTGTGAGAAGATGAAAATATCTAGAGAAAGTTGGTATATGTTCTTTCCTTTGCTCATGGTCTGACTTGTTCAGCTTATATCTTACTCGCTTGTGCATTCCTGAATCAAATGAATAATTAAACTCATAAACCAAGTGAATTTCCTCTATGAACTGTAACAGTTTTGATGAAGTAGTATTGCATGCAAAATGGTTGTTTTCCAGAGCTCCCAGATTTCTAAAAACTTTATAGATATTCCTTTTTTGAGTGAACAGTATAATCCAGGGCATATAGAGTTACCTTAATAGCCTAAATAGTGTGACTTCCAGATTTGTCTCAGGGACCTAATGAGCCTCAAAGACCTTAAACTCCTGAGGGTCTCCTTGGACAACCACTCTCTCTCTAGATGAAGAATGGAATGACTGCTAGGTAGGCTGTGACATAAGGTAAAAGGGATTGACAGTTGTGTATCTGACCTCATTTTTTTTGAAGGCTGTTAGAAGGAGCCCTGCATATAAGTATCATTTCAAATACATTGGTGAAATTTCCTCTTAAAAATCTTTCTTTCCATATTGTCATTGTTTCTCCAGGAATCTCTTGTTGAAATTTAGATTCTCTCGATGATTGAACACATTAGTTTGCCATGATTTACTAACACATTAGAGGAAACAGACATGAGAAGGATGTAGGCAAAAAATAAATAAATACATTTATATTATTAGGTACAGGATCCAAGTTATATGTGTTGAGATAAGCCTAGTTGTTGTGTGATGAGAGAACAAGAATATGGGATCCTGAGAGGGTAGCAGAAAAGATTCTCCTACTTCATGTCTGACTTCTAGAGTAGTTATAGCATCCTGAAGGAACAGAGTGCAAATAAAATAATGAGTGGCTAACTTTTTGCCTGAGGGCTTCAAACCCTTTGAGGACAGGGAGACTGTCCAATAAAGTTAAAATGTGATCAGTGTCCTGTCTGCTAATATCAGAGAGATAAATAATAGTAGGTGATGACTTTCAAAACGGGCTACATAAAGGAATTTTGGATAAGACTTGGTTGTTTCATTCAAGAAGCACATTATCTGAGGCAAAAAATTAAGTAATTATTCTTGGTTCATATTGATGAATATGAATAGGAAAATTTATACGATAAGTTATATAGAAGGGTAGGTATGTTTGAGTGTGAGATTATTTCAGATGCCAGGTGACACTAATGGAAAACATAATCTGAATTAAAATAGTAATTTACAATATGGAACAGGAGTCAGAATTCTGTCTCATTTTCTATCATGTCTCAATTTTCTTTTTTTTTTTTCTCTTTCTCTCTTTTTTTTTTTTTTTTTAGTACTTGAGATCGAACTCACAACCCACATGCCTGCCAGGCAGGCACTTATACCACTGAGCTAAATCCCCGGCCCCCTGTCTTGGGAAAATTCTTTGAAAATTATACCCTATTTTCCAGAGCTATCGGCATACTTCTCCTGTCTTCAGTTTTTTTCCTATGTATATCCTCCATCTGCCAGATTTCACTGTATTTATTCCTGATCCAGGACTCTAATGCTTTACACACATCTAGGAAACATTTCCTCTTAAATTTGCCATATCAACGTCCTGCTTCTCATTCAATGCATCATCCACCTTCTACTTCCTCTATGAATTCTCCATTACTCCTGGAAAACTATCTTTGAAGTCTTAGACAAGGGTTGCCACACTTTTTTAAAAAGGCCCAGATAGTTAATATTTTAGAGCTGTAGACCACAGTCTCTGTTGCATCTGCTACGCTCTGTTTTAGTGCAAAGAGAGCCATAGATAGTATGTTAAAGACCATCACAACTTGATTTCAATGAAAGTTTATTCATGCACACTGAAGTTTAGGGTGGGAGCAAAGTCATTGGTTCTACGCGTGTGTGACCTGTGTGTTTGCTCAGGATCCTGCTCATTATCTTGAAGTTCTTAAAACATTTTAATAAAAGGCAACACATTTGTATTTTGAAGTGGATTTTGCAAAATTGTGTAGGTGATCCTGATGGGTGGAAAATACATGTTGTATTAACTGACAAGCTTTGCCATACAAATACAGGAATTAAGACTGTAGTTTTAATATTGAATTGAATAAATAGAATTCTAAGAGCAGAATAGATGGCAGAAACACAATCACACTTATCTGGACATTGTTTTAAATAAAGATGGTATTGTAGAAAACTGGAGAAAGAATGTAAGATGGATTAGAGCCAATGGATATCAATTTAGAAAAAAAAAGATCTCATGAAATTTCATGTTTCTTATCAAATTTACACATAGAAATTAATTAAAGTGTATGATAGACCTAAATATGAAAGGTGCTAGGTTTAATAGAATTTGAAGTTTCTCTTTCAAAACCAGAATGGGGACTTTGGGAGGAGGATGGACAAAGGAGGAAGAAAGAAAGAAGCAATCAGAAAACACAAAAATTAGTAAGTACATGGAACAACAAAAACTCTGAAATACTGCTGAAAGAGATCGATCTAGATACAAGCACTTTAGGAAAAGTTGGTGTTATCCAGGGTACTTGAAGAGCTTCCTTGTAATCTAGCTGTTCTCCTTCCAGTGTTTTCCCAAAGGTACAACAATTACTTCTGCCAGTACATGTGAAAAGAATGTTCTTAGCAAGCAGAGTTTATAATAAAACAGAACTCAAAATAATTCAAATGTTTGTCAATGGAATAATAAATTGTGGTATAGGATTATATTGAAATGCCATTGAGCAATGGAAAGTAAATGAACAATAGTTGCTTGCAACAAGTATGTTACTGAAAACAATGCTAAGCAAGAGGAGTTAGAGACAAAGAATACATACTGATTGATTCTAATTATGTAAAGCTCACAAATGGACACAATTAAACTATTATGCCTATGGATGTGTAATTGGGTGTCAAAACTATAATGCAAGTTGAATAAGTAGCAATTAAAATTGATTAGTAGTTATCTCTTTTCGGGTAGGCAGAGGCATGATTGGAAAGCTACCTATGGGCATCTCCTGGAGAGTTGGAAACATTTGTTTCTTGAATTGAGTTTATGCTGCATGGAATTTCTTAGATGTGTGTTATGTAATTCACAGTTGGAAAAATTTAGAAAGTTTATCATTATAAATTCTTTTGCCTATCAAAAATGATTATAGAATGCAATACACTTATTCATACGATTGTTTAGTAGTTAAGACACCCTTTTCCATTTACAAAAATTTTTTGTCTGGTTTCCTCTTGCTTCTTTTTTAAAAATTAGTTTTATTTTTACACTTTTGATATACATTATGATGACATTTGCCGTAAGGAATTTGTACTCATATATAATGTATCTTGATTGTTCTTTTTTCCCCATTCCCTTCCCTTCCCTTCAGCCCTTCTTTTCCTCCTTATTTACAACTTTGTTTCCAATTTTTCTTCTATTCTCTTGTTTTCCTTTTCCTTTCCTTCCTTTACTCCTCTACCTCTCTTGCTCTCCTTCACATTTGAACAGTATTTGAAAAAATGTTCAACATCACCAACAATTTGAGAGATACAAATTAAAATAACACTGACTCCAGAAAGAATGGCTATCATCAAAGAATCAACTAATAACAAATGCTGGTAAGGCTGTGGGGAAGAAAGGAACACTTCTCCACTGTTAGTGAGAGTGTAAACTGGTGCAACCACTGTGGAAAGCATTGTGGAGATTCCTCAAAAAACTAAACTAGAGATTCCATTTAACACAGCAATTCCCTTTCTTGGTGTTTTCCTGAAAGATTTAAAAGCAATATATGCATCCCCATTTCATAGCGGCACAATTTATAATAGCTAAATCTTGGATACAGCCCAAACACCCATCGAAGAATGAATGGAAAAAGAAGATGTGATTTTTGTATACAATGGAGTACTACTCTGCCATAAAGAAGGATAAAATATGTAAATGGATGCACCTTGAGATCATACTTTTAAGTAAAATAAATCAGACGCACATGTTTAAATATCACACTGTTCCTCTTGTGTGAAAAACTGAAAGTATAAGGAAGGACCAAAATGGATGACATTTACTAACTTTAAAATTAGGAACTTTCCTATATGTAGATACTGGTACTGGTCAGAACACAAAAAAGATCAATTGCAGTTCCTTTGAATAGGGAGCATAGTTGATTGCATGTAATATCATTTTCCTTGAGTAATTCTCTTTGTGTTTGAAGAAGGGTATATTTTTGTGAAAGCTCTGTTAACCATCAGAAACGATTCCTTAATGTTACTATGCACCTTGTGTGCCTCAAGGTAGAGTTGTCCATACAAGAAGCATTTTGATGGAAATTCAACACCCATAACTCACAGTCTCTGAACTTGGAGCTTCTCTTTGAAACCATTCTTTTGCTTTTCTCTGTCCATATCTTGCTTCCTACAATGAACCATTGTTTTCTGCTGCTATTGAATATACCTATTATTTCCTTCCTTCTGCTTTAATTTGTTTTTAGTATAATGTACTCTTCTTTTCCTGGGTTACTGAAGTTGAAGCTTATTTTGTTGATCTCAGACTTTTCCTCCTTTCTAACATAAATTTTAGGGTTATACCTCCCCCACTGCGCTGAAGCTTTGCTTTAGTCATACCACACAAATTTTGGTAAGTTTTGTTTGCATTTCAATTCAATAAAAATATTTTCTAAGATATCTTGTTAATCCTTTTGACCCACATGCAATTTAAAAGTGTGGTGTAGAGTTTTCAAATATTTGGGAATTTTCCAGATATCTTACTATTAATGATTTTTATCTTAAACCTATTATAATTAAAAGACATATTTTATATTTTGTCAATTTCTTAAATGTTGCTAAAGTTTGTTTTATGACTAAGAACATGGATTACTTTAGTAAGCAATCAATGTGCACTTGAAAAAATACTCTCTGTTGTCAGGTGGCATGATCTATAATGCTAACTAGGTCAAATTATGTGTACAAGAAGGTAATAAAATTCAACTATAATTGTCAATTTGACTATTTCTCCTGTTAAATCTATCAGTATTATAAAAGTACAGTAAGTATGTCTAAATATTTCCCATTTTAGCTATCTTAAATATTCAGTTCATTGGCATCTGCTTCCAAACACTTTTTATCACCCCAAAGAAAAACCATAGCCCTTAATTTGTAACTCCTCATTCCTCACTCCAACAACCCTAGCAGGCTCTAATCTATTTTCTATCTTTATGTATTCTAAATATTTCCTGTAAGTTGAATCAGGTAATATTAGTGGCTTTGTTTGTTGACTTTTTATACTCAGTATAGTGTTTTTTTAAGGCTCATTCACATTGCAATCTGGTTCAGAACTTCATTCCTTCTTATGTTGAATAATATTGCTATGTATGTTTATGTATTTTATTAATCCAAATGCCCATCAGTAGATGAATGGTTTCCAGTCATTAGCTATTGTAAATAGTGCTTTACTGAACATTGGCATGTAAATATTTGTTCAAATCTTTGTTTTCAATTCTATGGGCTTATAAAAAGGAATGTCTGGCAGGCACGAGGTTGTGAGTTCAATCCCTGGCTCAAAGCATTCCTTTTGAGGCAGGGTCACACTATGTAGCTCAGGCTGGCCTTGCACTCATATTGTAGCCCAAGCCAGCCCCAAACTCACAATGCTCCCCCAACCTCAGCCTCCAGAGTGGCCACCACGCCTGGCCACTTTGGCTCTTTGAGAATGCACCAAACTATTTTTAATAGCTGCTTCACATCTTACATTTCCTAAAGCAAAACATTAGGGGCCCAATTTTTTCATATCCTTGCCAACACTACATCTCTTTATTTTATATAGATAAGTGTGAAGTAACTTGTTGTAGTTTTGATTTTTAGTTTCCTAATGACTGAGAATATAGAACAGTCTATGGCCGTCTCCAACAGATCTCATCTGATCTTGGAAGCTATGCAGAGTCGGACCTGGTTAGTTCTTGGATGGGAGAATATAGAACATAGCTTTATATAATTATTTGCCCTGCATATATCTTATTTAGAAAAATATTTATTCAAAGTCTTTACTCTTTTTGAAATTTGGGTTGTGTTTTGGTTTATATCTAGATGTTCCCTGCAAGCCTCATGCACTCATAGGCAAGGCTTTTAAAAGGTGATGGAGTTATGGGAGTGGCTTCTTGCTAGGAAGCAAAGAATGGCCAAAAGGGCCTGGTCATGGGGTTTGTGACCTCCCTCTCTGTTTTTCCCCTCACTGTCTGATTTCTGGCTGCCATGAACTTATTCTGCTATGCCCAACTGCCATATTTGGTACAGGACATTCAGTTGTTTAGCAATCATTTAAAGAAATATATATGATTTTTTCTAGTAATCTGAAAGGGTCTCCTACCATTTGGATAAATCTAAGAAAAAATGTTCAGGTTTTAGGTTTTTGGATGATTTAAAAAAAAACAGTCCAATTTTAGGGAAAGCGAATACAAAACCATTCACTTTTAAAGGGACCTTCCTTTATATATGCCTAGTATTCACAGCTGCAAAATTGTGTTTCAACAATGAGACTGATTACACGCTCAAAATGACCAGGGACTGTAAAATAAGTAAATAAATAAATAAGTTCCTGTTTAAAAATACCTTTAAATGTGTCCAATTTATGAAATTGTTCAATTTTGCTTAGTCTACACGAGGAGAAAAATGCAGACAATTAAGCCCTTATAGTCAAATTTCTGATATTGGAGTAGTTTATAAAAATTGTAGGATGTCTTCAGAAATGGAATTGATTGTGATTGATTCTAAAGTCTGTTTGATCTTTAGTTCATTTTACCAGGGGACATGAAAGAAAAGAGAGGAAATCACTTCTCTTTGAGTGCCAGGTACTAAACTGAATGGTTTTGATCTATTACCTCACTTCCTTCCTAAGCAACCAACTCTGAGAGGTATTATCACCCCTATTTTTATAGCTAAATAAATGGAGGCCCAGAGAGTCTAAGTAACTTGCTTGAAGTGACACAGAGTAAGTTTTAAAAATAGTTTGATTCCACTTTGCTGTTAGTCTGCAAAATCCTTTCTGATACATTAAAATGCCTCTGGAATCAGGAGGCTGTCCACGGCAAGAGCTTGAGAACTTGGCATTGCTCAATATAATATTAAAGGAAGAATTGCGAGGTGTTAAAAGCATTGCTCATTGAAGTTAATATGTAATTTTACCTTGTCTGACTATTAGGACCATGGACACTTTACACTTCTACAAGAAAAGTATGTGAAGATGAGTAGACATAATGAGTATTTTTCACATTATCTCCGAGATTGGCATAAAGCTGTGACTTAAGTGGGTGTGCTTTAGCTGCAGTGGGCTTATCATCAAGTATGTTGGAATCTGCTTTGCAAAAATAGACCAGTGAGGAAGAGAGAAAGCTGGGGTAGAAGCTGAAAATATCATAGACTGAATAAAATGATCCCATTTTTAGTGCAAGCCTTTGTGAGTGCAAGCCAACAATCTGCTGTAATTTCCAAAAGAACCTGGTGAATCTGAGATGAGGCAAGCTGATGTCACCCTTTATCCAACAGCAAAGAAACTGGGGCAATGGCCCTGCTCAGTCAAATTGGAAGCAGCATTACCTTTTGTTATTATCAGTCATTAGGGGTGGGAACTAGGCTATTAGGTCAAGGGACAGAGTAAAGTCTTTCTTCTTCTGATAAAAATATGCAGAACACCAAACAAATACATAGGATGAAGTAAAGGGACAGATTCTAATCTTGGAGGGAAACTGGAGTCCTAAGCAAGTGGAAGGCAGTATCCTAGGTGTACAGGCAGGGGGATGAGGCAGGTGCGGGATATAACTACATGAGTGGCCAGTACTCAATGCAAATTCATCAGACACCATAAAGTAACTCCAGACTCCACCAGTATATTAACTCATGGAATATTCTGCCTCTTATATCTGGGTTGGTTTAAGATCCTATAACGTGGATTAAGTTGGAAAAGGTAGCAAGTAAATGGATAGATCAATGTCTCATTTGTGTTCTCATAACTGATGAAATACCTGACACCTGCAAGTTAAAGGAGGAAAGGTTTATTTCATTTCACAGTTTGTAGACCTTTTAGTTCACAGTCAGTTGGTTCCAAGGCAAGGCAGCATAGCAGAGGGATATGCAGAGGAAACAGTCCATGGCAGGGTAGGCAGGAGACAGCAAGCAGCAAGCCTTCTGGGGTTACATTCCATCCACACCACAAACCTATTGGATGGTGCCATTCACACCTAGGGTGGGCCTTCCCATTATCCACATCCACAACTATGCTAAGCCAATTGGTGCACTAATTTAGTTATCAAACACCTTTAACCCATATTCATACACACATTCATGATCCAGCCACTTTCCAAAAGGCCCACTAAAAGCACATTAGGCTTTTGGGGAACATCTAGGTAGAAGCCGTAATGAACAGTAAATATGATCTTTGATTCAACTGATTCTTTATTTCTTCAGTCGTTAACCCTTACTACGTACCCAAGACAATGAATTTCAGGACTATATAACAGTTGGTAAATATTACTAATATTATTGCTCATATAAATCATTCATGCTTAACTGTATTGGATCTAAACTTTATCTATGCAATAATTGTTTCTAAACCATCAACAACCATACAATAGTAAATGCCCATTACATACTAGTCCCTTTACCTGACCAACAAATTATGTTTTATGATCCCTCCCTGCACAACACTTGCCCATTGCTATGAGTTTTCAGTTTCTCCCTTAGAAATTTCTTATTTCAACTGAAAAATAATATACAATCTAAAATGTGTAAGAATAAGAAACCTCTCAAAGAGCAAAGGTAATTGAGATAGGGGAATGGAAGAAAGAAGGAAGGGAAAAGAAAAAAGACATAAATTTCTATGTATGTATACATAAGATAGCTAATATGACTACACTACTAATATATTAGTTATTGGAAAAGAACAGTTAATACATGACTAAATCAATTTTACATGCCTATATCTGTTAATGTAAACAACCCTTTTGAAGGTAACGATATGTAATATTGCAACCATTGTCAAATTCCTATTATCTTGTTTTGTTACTGTATTAGATTTGTCGTTGTTGTTTGTCTTTTTTGCTTTTTGTCTTTCTTTTGTGTCTTTTTCTCTTAAATTAAAAAAAAAGAAATTTTTTATTTTCCCTTAGCATAAAAAGATGTTTGAATGTCTACAAAACTAAAGAAAAATCCTCCTTTGACCCTCATCAAACATTAAAAGTGCCTTATATATGTTGGATACAGTTCTAAATGTTTTATATGTAATAACTCATAACAATCTTATGAAGTACATAATATTGTATCCACATTTTGTGGATAAGGGCATTGAGGCATAAAAAGGTTAACTGAATTTTTCTAAATCAAACAGGTAGTAAGGGATAGAGCAGAAATCCCAAACCATCCAATTTGGCTCAAGTATTTCCTTTTACTAACATGTCAGACATCTCTGTAGTCCTAGTTACATTTCTCAATCAATTTTCATGCAGAAGCTGTCCACCCTATCAAATTATCTTTCTCCCTGTATTAGATGCAGTATGTACCATCTCTTCATGCTTGTTTATTGTCTGCTAACTCCAAGGTCCTTAGCTTCTTGCTCAATGGAGAACTTTCACCTCCACTGCTGTCTCTTCACTTCCTGTCTATTGCAGGTCCACCAGGATTAGGAACAGGTTCTAAACCAGTCTGGATCACACTTGCCCAGGAAGGAGTCAGAGATGTTCCACAAAAAAACCTAAGTGGACAGATTTCACAAGGCTCCAGCTCCTTCTACTCAGGACTCAGTGGCAGAGCAGTGTGGTAATGACTGTCCTGAAAGGCTGCTGATGCCATCCAGGAGTTAGCAGAGTTGACACCCCTGAGAAAAACTTTGACCAGTAATGTACAGGTGATGTCAGAGGGGAAGTTAGGATAAATCTCTTTTTCTTCCCAATGTGTTGGACTGTTCCACAGTACAGGCAGTGCCAAATGGCTATCTAGACAGGAGACAACTGGTTGTGTTTTCTCATAAATTTGTGAACTGCTTACAATGCAGCTCTTTGTATTCGCTTTCCTTCTTGTCTGCTTTATGTTCCTTTTCCCTCTCATTCCTGGTGCTTTGGGATTATATTTCTCAGTGAAGCATTAGCCTTGGGCTCTATTTATTGGAGATAATTATGACAATCCAATATTTTCAAATATTTGAAGTGTCTGTGTTTCTTACTACAGTAGGCTTGTATTGACACTTCTCCATCAAACTCTTTTACTGATACTACCAGTGATCTTCTCATTACGAAACTGAATAAACTTTTTTTTTTTTTTTTTTGTGGTGGCACCAGGATTGAACTCACAACCTTGCACCTGCCAGACAGGTGCTTTAGCCATTGAGCCAAACTTCCGGCCCTAGTTTTGTGAGGCAGGTTCACACTATGTAGCTCAGGCCGGCCTTGCGCTCGCATTGTATCCCAAGCCGGCCTCGAAATCACAACACTCCTCCTACCTCAGTCTCCCAAATGCTGGGGTTAAAGGTGTGCACCACCACGCCCGGCTGAATGAACATTTTTTGATCCTTATTTTCTTTGAATTCTTTAATATCTTTAACCATTTTTTCCTAGTATGGCATGAGATACTCTGTTTTTGTTCTCATCCAGTCAATATCATTCACATCATTTCTGTACTCTATCTCTTCAGCTAGACTTTAAAAATTGTAATTAAGCAGAATTTTTTCTCTCCTTTTTAAAACCTTTATTAGTTGTATTTTCTTCAGTTTACCTATGATTTGATAGGAGCACAATCTTCCTTAATGTAGATCTTTCTCTACTGAATTTCAGATATGTGCAGAATTTTTATTCCCATCCAAATATCCTATAAACACATGACACCTATCATACCTATGTATTATATATATATGACTATATAACTATATAAATATATGTATATATATGTATATATATATATATATATATATATATAATTTTCAGCTTTCATTTATGCTCCAAGGTGCACTTTCTATTCTCACGCACCCTTTGGGCTACGGTGATGGATCTGTGTTGACCATCACAAAAGTCTTCTTTGTTCTTCAGATTCCAGTTGAACCTGTGGATATAGGACACAGCTCTTGTTAGCCATTTCTGCACAAATATTTTGGAGTATTTTCACCAATGTGATATAGATTTTGTCACACAATATTTAAATACTGACTTTCTCTGTCCCCTGAACCTCCTGTGGATAATACCTCCACTTTTACATTTCTGTATTCCTAATGACTATATTATGGACTAATTGTGTGCTCAAAATCTATGGCAAATGGAAAAGGGACCCAGAATAATATTTTCCCCTGCTTTAAAGAATTGAAGATTGATTGGGGCCACTCAAGACTAGTATGTAGAAATAATTTTTAAGAGTAAATAAGGAGCTAATTTTTCAACACTTCAAGAAACTGACCTGTTAGAATGTGGAGACTTCTACATTTTCAGGTAATACAGATACTGGATTTATCTTCAAAATCAGATTGCAGATATTCTTCACACAACTAAAATTTGAAACAAAAATCTCCAAAACAGTAACAACAATGACAGAAATAAAAGAATACCAGCAGCAACAACAACAACAACAACAAACTATCAACCTACTCTCTTTTCAGTGCCTACATTGCTTATTTTACTAAAAAATAAGCAAAACTGACAATCTTTGATATTCCTTCTAAGTAAGGAGATGACTGACTATTTCCAAGGTTGAGTTAAATGTCACTTGATTTGCCTCTGTGAGTATTCAAGTAGCCTGACCTAAGGCTTTGGTTTTCAAAAATTATGGAAACTGGGGGTAGTAGCTGTTTGTGTGGGTGGGTGGGTTAACAAGGGAAAGTGGCAAACTCCATTCCAGAACTACCAAGATGAAAAGTAGAAATTCCACCAAGGCAGATTGTTTTGCATTTTAGTGTGTTACAAATTATCGTGCCATGTAGAAGTCAATTAACATTAGCATTGTGGTACAGTATAGCTTCAATTTATGCATTTTTCCATTAAGTACCAAATAATTGTTCCTTTAAGTATAGCTGGAGAGTGCTGAATTTAGGAAATAATAACTCCTCCACAAAGCTGCCATTGATAGAATCATTAGACTAAGTGAGCATGCCAAGTATACAGTATCCTTCTATTTTAATTCTGTAATTCAGTGCCTGTACAGCTATCAGCACTTCTTACTTAGGACTTCTATTTATGATAGTACATCATTGAGGTATAAATACACTGAAAATAAATTATTAATTTTGGATGCAGCATAGAAGACAATGTGAATAAACATCAATGAAGGGAAAGACATTTTTCATACATTTTGTATTAGTTTCGCTGAACTGTCAGCCTTAGCCTTCTATTCCAGTCATAGGTTTCTGCTTCTGGTCCACTGAGATGTTTTCTATATGCCTGTGTACATACCTTTTAGGGGTATCATCACAGAATATGTATACTAACTTTACACTGGATGATACCACAAATGTAATTTTTGAAATACTTAAATTTCACATTAAGATTATATATCATGATGACTGGTTTATACAAGTGGTAGGTTTGTACTAGTTTCAGCCTTCAGAATTTTATGAACTTGAAGATTGAAATCAGGGAAACTGAGATCAAGGTAATTATTAGTAATTGGGGCAACATAAATTAGTGTATAGGTTTAAACTTGCTTTTAAACTTGAGTAATTTAAACAGTAGTGTCAATGCATAATTATGATTCAGAAAGATTGAAGATCCTGGGTTCAATCCCTAGAATCACACTCACACACACAAGATTATGATTTATTTAAGCAAGGTTTAGTGGCACCTGTAAACCTAGATATTTGGGAGGCTGAGGTGGGAAGATTCCTTTAAAACCAGCCTGAATAATGTAGCAAGAAATACATGAAAAAGTTAATCTAATGTATGCAATATGAAACATTTGTATTTAGACAAAAATGCATATTACAGAACATTTTAGGATAGAAGTTACCTACTCATTTACTGAATAAACACTTTCTTCATTAAATAATATACTAGGTGTTATAGCTGAATGCTTCCTCCATCCCTAAATCCATGGGTTGACATCTAAACCCTGTGTGATGGTATTTGGAGGTAGTGTCTATGGAGGCAATTAAGTCATAAAGTGGAGACCTCGTGAATGGGATCAGTTACCATATGAGGAGAGATCATAAGGAGAGCTAGCTTTTCTTTTTCTGCCTTGTGTGAATACAATGGGAAGTTGACTGTCTCCAAAATGTAAGTCAGTCCTTGCCAGGACATGACAATGCAGCCTCCTGATCTATGACTTCTAGCCTCTAGACCTTTTAAGAAACAAGTCTCTTGTTTATAAGACATTCAGTCTATGGTACTTTGTGATAATCATGCAAATGACACTACCAGGCACAAGTCTGAATGCTGGGGAGGCACTAATGAAAAAGATGTTAGATTTCTTTGCTCAAAACACTGACAGACTAGTTGAATGTATAATTAGAGAAACAAGCAATGAGTATCCAGATTCTCTGCTCAGGGAAATGGCATACTATACATAAGGAAATGTATGGCAAATGACACAGAAGAAGAGAGTGGGTGGGCAAAGCAATATAGTAAGGTAGATACATGGGTAAGCAATGAAAAGCGCACAAATCGAGGGGAAATTTCAACAATGACTTTTGGAATTTGATGTGGGGAAGAACAAATCAGTGCTGGAAATGCCCAGATTCTATAGGCACACATAGCCCTTGGGCATTTGTGAAGTCAGAAATAAAAATGTGTTTTTGATTGATGGGAGGAGGCAGTAATAAGTAAAAGACCATTTGTGATAGGAGTTTGGCATCTTAAGACACTTGGTGAGGGACAGCAAGAAAAGGAAGTGATTATTTTGAGGAAGGGTGGATTAGAGGAGCTCGTACTAATGGAACACTTTTAATGGTCTGAATTTGAGTAAGAGTGATACAGAGCTCTATTATGAAGATCAATAGGAAGCCTTTGTGGATCCATCAATTTATGCAATAGTCATGAGTTTGTAAAAGATACATTCAAGCCAAAAGTCTGTCTTGTTTAATTATAAGCAAAAATATGGAGTTGCACTTATTTAATCAGGAGCAAGCCACAAGAAAATAAATCTATTCTTAAATGACTATTATTTAGATTTCGGAGTTTAATTTTGATTTTATATTTTCTACAATTACACTTGCTAGTGTTATTCCTCACATCAACCACAGTTGATGACCATTTTGTCAGAGATGATGTGAGATATTGCTAACTGATCACAGAGCCTGATACTGACAGAATGCTGGGGGATTGATCAGGATGCCATTTTGGACTGGAGTTACGACAGAAATTTTTCTTTTTATTTGTAGCTTCTTCCTCAGATATAACCACTATTTGTTTTTTAACACTATTTCCCATGTTGACTTGAAAACTTGACCCAGAAAGATGCAGGTTAGCAATCCTGGCTATCCAAGATATCTTCCTGGATGCTATTTCTATGTTATTTTTCAGAGCATTTCTTGTGTCTCTTCTATTTCAGCTTACTGTTTAACTATTATTTACATGTCCTATCTATCATCTATCTATATCTGTAACTATCTATCTCTATCTATTATCCATCTATCTATCTATCTATCTATCTATCTATCTATCTATCTATCTATCTTTCTCCATCTTGGTGGAACAATGCTGTGAGAAGTGCTACTTCAGTCCTGATAATTTGACTACATTTCAGGACCATCCTGTTCATGATTTACTCCTGCTAATCACTGCAAGAGAATAGGACACCTCTCCTTCAAACAGAATGCCAACTCTAGCACACCATTTTAGCACATGTATGGACTATATATGTTTTGTGAAAGCACTACAAGAAGGCAGAGTCAATATTTCTTGTGAAATAGAACAAGAAGAATTTTAAAATAACCTAGAATATATTTGATGACTAATAGTGTATTTTCTGATAAAACTGCAAATCTATATTTCACTTTCAGGAATAGATACACTATTTCCTTTCATCCGTAGACAAATGGTCTTTCAGGTAAGACAGTATTTTACTTTGCAATCATACAATGTCAAACCAGAGCCATTGTTCTAAGGGAACTGAACCTTCTGCCACTTTAGTAACCCCTAAACGCTGACTGTTAACTCATTTTTCTTTTCACTTGATGTGACTGTGGCAAGAAACAAACTCACAGAAGTGGAATTATCTGCGAGGGTGACCCATTGAATACCTGGCCTTGAAAACATTAGTACAATAAGTAAGTTGTAGTTGTCACTACAACCAGTTCTGTGATAGAGTTACAATTAGAAACATGGACTTCTTTGCTAATTCAGAGCATTTTAGGTACAGAGATAATTGTAGAGAATATTTGCTAGATTTGTTGTTGTCAGTGTTGATTATTTGTTTGCATCTTTCTATGATTTCAGTACTTTTACATCTGATGTAATTTGAATCAGCTAAGAAGTTCATGTAATTCTTAACATGAATCTTACAGGCTGAAGTTTGAGCGAGTTCTTTCATAAGCAAGTACATGGCTATTTCAATAATTGTCCCAACTTCATTTTGGAATTCTCGGTATGATTTTTACAAAGCAGTTCATTTACCATTCCAATGTCATTTTATGAAAGAAAATGAGTTTTTACTTTCTAAGCTATACTTCCTATAACTTTCCCATACTTTTACCTAAACTTCTTTCAGCCTTATTCTGCCTTTTCCCAGCACATGGTGAATAACATGCTTCTTGTCCCTATATACTTATTTTCGCTTTATTCATGACTTATATACTGTACTCTCCTTTCTCATTTGACTTCTTATTTATATTCCTTTAAATGTTGTAGTTAAAACTTTGCCTTACTAGGACTACATGAATGAATCTGAGAATTTAATTAAACATCGTATTAATCCAATTGAATATTCATCTAGTTTATTATTTTCACTTACATGGTACATTCATTGAACTTACTTGACTGACAGTTTGACCATATATACATATAGTATATAGTACATACTGTATTTGTATTTGTTGCGCCACTCATTCATTCACTCAGCCTGCCATTCTATCTATACATACTGTATCAAGAACATAAAACTGTCACATGACCTCTCCGTTGAAGAACATAGACTTGAATGCTTGACTAATTAGCTACTATTGACTAATAATAGTTTTATCATTATTTATGTATCAGTCACTGAAGTAAGTGTTTCCTTATTCTGTTTTTGAGAGTCTCATTATGTAGCTCAGGCTATGATCTTCCTGCCCTCAACCCTTTAAGTGCTGGGATTAAAGGTGGGAGCCATCAGACAAATTAAATGTTTAATATACATTATGTCTTTAGATATTTATGGTGACTTCATAAGACTTGAATTACCTAGCTTTGTCTTAAGATTAGGGATCCAAGGCCCAGAAAAATTTAGTAACCCAAGCTACATCACATAACTGATCAACGATAGCACCTGGAGTAAAAATTAAGAAGCCTGAATGCTAGAACGTCATCCTTAGTCTCTAGGACTACATATCTTAGGGGGACAGGTCAAGGTCTTATATGTATAATTTTCTGCTACAAAACCTAGTCATTGGGAGCTGCAATATGCACAAAGGAGAAATGAACCTGGGGTGGTAAATCTGAGGATAAGTAAGCAATTTGAGATTAAATATTTTTGAAATACTATTTCTAACACACAGATTAGAGTTAGCTGCATAACTAGTTAACAATATATTTTCTTTTTTTTCTAATTTTACATATTCTATTTTTGATTTTTACTTTAATGCTTTATTATCATCATAAAACTTTAATATTTAATCCCAGTATGTACAAGTGAGACCTGAATAACAATGTAATTTCCAGAAATGTAAGTAGTTTTGGAAATATTTCATAAGAATATCCATTATAGCTTGATATTCTATAACTTCAAGTTTTCTTCAAAAATTTCTTTGGAAATTTTATCTTTGTGTTTGTATATTGATTTTGTAACATTCAAAATGCATTTGATGTGTTTGCTTACCAACAATATGTATGTGTGTATATGTGGCTATATACATATAATGTATTATTAAAAGATAATGAGCTACATTTTAGCTTTTTGATTCTCTTGAAGGTCTTAAATAAACTCTTAAAAATGCACAAAATTGGAGATTATTTACAGAAATCTGAAAGGAAAATTTCATTCTGTGATTGGGTGGTATTCTGTAAGAGTACAAATATTTTCCTCAAATTGCTGCTGTATCTACAATGTTCATTACTTTTCTGTTTTTTTTTTTGGTATGCAACTAACATAGAACATCTGTGATTTTTACTTCTTAGAACTGGAAAGTTCCAAACTACCCTTATAGTTTTTTGCTTTTGTATTTCTATCACAGAGAAAGTTCTTCTTTGTCAATGCTTATTTTTGTTTTGGTTAGTTTTCTTGTCTATAGCAATTTTTCTTCAGCCCTGAGTCCTAATTAAACTATTAAGTAGAGATTAATACCACTGTTTATAGTACAGAATGTCATTCCAACTACATTGCATAATATTTGGAAAAAAAAATCTTTCTACTAAGCCTTGAATCAAACTTACTCTGCAATGTCAATAAATATTTTAGGGAATATAAATTTTTACTCTAGTAAGTCAAAGAAAGGAAAATGTATAAAAAAGAGTGGCCTAATTCCTGGAGAGCTGCAGCAGTGTTTTAGTTGTGGAAATGCAGCATATAAACTTGATTAAGAACTATTTTTTAAAAACTTTGGGTAGGTAATCCAATTCCTAATGCCTTAATTTTCTCACCTTGGTGAGGGGGATAATAATTTTACTGTACTGAAATGCCATCCAAATTAAGTAGACAATATATAATGCATTTCTGGATCAAGATGCAAAACATTTCCGTCTTTTACTAAGTAACAAGGAATGCCATTCTCGTCTGCTATCCTCTTAGCACTCTTGGTTTCTAATATAGCACCTGGTACAAGTGAAGCACTAAATATATGGATAGTGAATAAGTAAATGTTTATAGATGATGCAGTAAGGCTGCAATTACTTTTGCAATTGAGAAAAAAAACAGAGATAAATAAACCAAAAGCATTCAAGAGAAGATTTGTGGTTTGATTTAGACTTAAGTTATGACTTGACAGAAATGCAATATTTAAATAGAAGAGGAATGGGAAAGGAAGTCCAGGAGGAAAGACATCAGAAAGATCGAGTCATGAGAAGGAAATCAGAATTTAGAGCACTTGGAGCATTGTGAGTTCGAGGCCGGCTTGGGCTAAAACGCGGCGCAAGGCCGACCTGAGCTACATAGTGCGACCCTGCCTCACAAAACCAGGGCCGGGAGTTTGGCTCAGTGGCTTAAGCGCCTGCCCCGGCAGGCACAAGGCTGTGAGTTCAATCCCTGGTGCCGCAAAAAAAAAAAAAAAAAAAAAAAAAAAGTCACAGCTTAAATTCTCACGCAGAGAAAAATCTCTTGAAAAAAGAGTAAGTTTTAGTATTAGCACTGATGTAAAAAAAATACTAAAGCTTCAAGTTTCTGTTGACTTATAAATATGATTTTAAAAACTTTAAAACATTTTAGAGTAGCATTCCTTTCTACAAAAGAGAAATAAGAAAAATTACTCAAGTCAGCCTTTTGTATTACTTTCATTTGAATCATTTGTTTTTAGTGATTTTTCTGAAGTGGTACATTGATTGGAAAATCGTTTACATCTTCCGTATACAGCAGGATGACTTTTTGCCTAATTTTGATTCTAAGTTTCCTTACCAGTTGCAAGTTCATCACGGATGCAGTTAACCTTTTAGATTTGTGAACTGAGATAGAACAGTCTCTGTTTTTACCATATAGATTCTATTTATTATTTTACTTGTGAATGTACAACTACATAGTCAAAATAGGATTTAAATAACAATTGACAGCACAGTGATTTTTGATCAGGCAAATTGTGTGATCATTTAAAACATACTGAACATACAAGAATTGCTTAATAAGGGCTGTTGGAGCCTGTCTGTAATCCCAGTATTGTGGGAGGTTGAGGCCAGAGGATTGCATATTGAGACCAGTCTGATAAATTTAGTGATTTAGACTTTGTTTGAAGTAAAAAACAAAACAAAGCAAAAACAAGGTTATATATGTAGCTCAATGGAAAAGTCCTGAATTCAATCCTCAGTAGTGAAAAATAAGTTTATTAAAGACTGAGATTGAAAAAAAGGCTAAGATAAAAGCAAGGTCCTCTTAGACTGTAATTCAGAAGATTTTTGATTTTCAGCAGTTATGGTCATTTACTTTTAAAAACTGTGAGTCTGACACCAACACTTGACATGTAAAAAATTGACTGACACCTTTTATATATACATTTTATTTAAACCATCAGTGAAGAGGAAGTCTTACTGAAGTAATGGAATATTTGTTTCCTGGCATCTGTTGTCTTCTTTGAGAAGATTTAATCATCAAAAAGATGTTTACAATTAGGTTTAATTTTGGTCTTGAAATAAAATAAAATGTAGTGGTAATTTATTATTTTTAGGCTTTTCCAATATTACATTGATACTGAGAATTGAATAAAGTGTGAGATTGAGAACTAAGGTTTTAAACTTGTCATGATCTATTAATATGATGATCATTGATGGACTTTAATTAGTCTTACATGCATCTAAAAGTCTTAGAGAGGGTGAAATCACTGTTATCAGAAATTTTACATTTCTTCCATAAATTTCCTTTTAATTCTTGGCAGAAATTCATTGTGAGATATTCCAGAATGCTCTTTTTGAGAAATTTAAAACCCCACGAGTGGAGAGATCACCTCCTTTTGCTCTATCATTATAATACCATGTCATTTATGCATGCCAGAGTTTCCAAAGCACTTTTAGTACATTATCTCACAGAGAAGAAAGATCACTGGACAAGCAATTGAGAACAATGACCTAATCGTGAATCTGCTATTAAGTAAGCTGACCTTGAGTAAGTCTCCTAAGTTTTCTAGGCTTCTATTTTCTCGTTTATAAAGCAGGGTTTGACTAATTTTTTCTCATTTATAAAGTGGAGTTTGACTAGATCATATCCTGAAAATCTTTTTTTTTTTAAATTTTGTAAAATACTTTTAAAAATCACTGTTTGTTCCTTCTACAACTGGTAAGACAGATAGATGTTTTCTACTTTGAAAATAATCCACTTGAAGTTTAGAGAGGTTGTCACATAGTTAAGAAATGCTGGAATTAGACCCAGAACACTAGAAACCTAATTCTGAGTGTTATACTATTATAGAAGGCTTTCATAAGGTTTGCATTCATTGGATTGATTTGACTAATCTGGTAATAAGTTCCCCAAATATATTAACATTTACCCCTTAAATGTCATTATTATTTTTAAACAAAATAATTGGCAAGAAATATGTTTAGGTAGAGGATTTATTAATTGCCTCTACAGTGATCATACATAAAGATCTGGAATTTTGTCAGATAAAATTATATCGAAGCAATAATAAGTAAGGCATCTTGGTGAAACAATGGAAACTAAGGGTGCAAACTTGCCCTTTGACTCTGAAACAGCGTTAATCTCTTCTACTCTACTTCACCAAACAAAACAAAAGTAAACAAATATGTTAGTGTTGAGATAACACTTGACTGGACTAAATACATCTAGGCGTGATAACATTTTCTACTTCCCAGGATACATTTACTAACACCTCATACCTCTGTAGGCAGAGAGACCTTGGTTTTTGTTTATGCTTCCTGAGGTCAGTAATTTGATCCTGTTCTTAATTTTTGGACATGTTCCATTTATAACCAATTTTCACAATTTTTTTCATATTAGCAATCAACATTACAATGTAAGCATTATGGGAGTAGGCATATTTGTATGTCTTGTGGGCTGATGTAGTCTCAGTGTCCAGTATCTGACACATTGTAGGTCCACAATTTTGCTAAACATCTGAAGAATTCTCTCTAAACCAACTCTTATATAAAAAAGTTACCAGTGTGTTTTACAACCTAGAGTACTACATAAATGTTTGTGAGTAGAAATAATTTAAATCTGAGACATCTTTCTTCTAAACACATATTTTTCTTCCACAAAGGATGAATGCACAATATTTCTGGCTTGGACATTTTGTTGTTTCAACGTGTCACTGGAAAATAGAGGTTTTTAAAATAAAGAAGTAATAGCATTTATTTTAGGTAACTATAATGTTATTCCCCTGAAAAGTTTAGGGCTCCTCTTTATTTATAAGCCCTTTCCATTGTTATATATTTTTGCAGATAAGACAATGTAGAAATCAGATTTTTCTTACTTTTTCCAACTTCTCCACCATACTGATTATTCTTTTCCCCCTCTTCCTTCATCTCAGCTCTCACTTGTAGTTCTTTTCTTCTGATTGTGTGCTTTTCCCTTCATATAATCAAAATGTATTTGATGTGAATGATGAAAAATATAACTAAGGGGGTGAGGGAGGGTCGAGTACCCAGAGACCTGAACCCAGGTCACTGTCTTTACACTGCAGTCTGTGTTTCTGAATTTACACAGGTGAAACATTGACCTAGAAGTACAGTGCATGGAACAAACTACTACAGCTTTAAGCTGTGGAGGTTTATCAAAAAAGAGCAGAAACAAAGGCAAGCAGATGGCTAAAGATGAAGGTCACATCAGATTGAGAAGTTTGTCAAAATGTGATGACATAGGTAATCTGTAAACTGTTATTGCGCCTAGCTGGAGGTGCTGAAAAACATTTTGAAATTACAAAAAACACTGGCATTGCCAGCACAGAGGCAGGAATGATAGCCTGGAGTGGTTCTGGTCTATGGATGAATGCCAGATGTGGAAAGCGACATATCTGGAATTAATGATATTAAACATGCTTTTCTTTTATGCTCAATAATAACTCTATTATGATTGATACAAACCGCAGACACTTTATCTAGTACAAATGGAATCGTCTGTCATTGACTATATTAAATCATCAATTTCTGCATGATGAGGATCGTTTAGGGTAACTAATCATCTGTCTCGTTCTGAAGTCTTTAAGGCTGATCAGATAACGTTTTGAATACTGCCTGAGCAACCATGACAATCTAACCCTTCCATGTAAGGATTGAGAGGGGCCCATTATGCCGTCAAAGCCTGTGGAAATATCACAGCTCTTTCTCTACATAATACCCTGCTGTAAATAAATCACTCTCCACCGCAAACTTTATTGATCACAAGCACTTCCATGCTTATGTCTAGTGAAGTCTCTACAGAATAAAATGCTGCTTTATATTTTGTCTTGTCAAAATATTAAACGGCTCTGTCAAGAGGAGTCAGACTAGCAGTGATGGTGTAATTCTGCTATAGCCCTTCTCATTCCCTCCTTCTATCTCAGCTGCCAAGCTTACAAAGCAGGACTTTTTTTTTTTTTATAAACTTTCCAATTATAGTCTCGTAAGATTATGAAGCCTTAAGATAAAGTGTCCTAATTTAGAGTAGTGGAGTACTGAACTACTAGGAAAGTGACTGTTAGATAAAACAGCATTTCTCACAAGGAAAAAGATAACCTGGTTTATTTATATACATAACTTTAATGGGCAGTGTGAGCTAGGGCTGAAAAAAAAAACAACCTCTTTTATTTTGCTTCACAAAATGGAAGGAGGGATGGAAACTAAATTAATTTGCACTAAGGTGCTTATTATTCATACTTATGAAATAATGTGTTATGATCTAAACCAGCTTGCAAGGGGCAGAGGCGAAGACTGAGTTAAAACTGAAATCCACCATTAATATAACACATGTTTTCCAAATGGCATGAGCAGGATATCTAGCCAATAGTAGTATCAAATACTGTGATATGTTTGTGGCAACACCTAGAAACAACAAAATGATTAAAGGTATAATTTACTGCCTGCTAATGCTAAATTTCCTGGGCAGCATATGGTTTTAATGCAATCTTAAAGTACTTTCTTCTTTTGTCCCTTGTATAGGAGTAGGATTTTGCTTTCAGTACAGCAAAGGAAGAGACTGAAATCACCTAAGGAAGAGTGTAAGATTTAGGGTACCAAGCCATTAGTGCTACTTGGAGGACACAGAGTTTGATCTTTATTTCCCTTTTGGAAGATCATTAACTCTCTTAGACATTTAGCAAATAACCACTTCGAAGGCTTAGAGTTTATACATCATCATCAGAGAACATTTTGCTTCTGTCTTGCCTGCTTTGAGTCAGAAATTTATTGAAGTTTCTATTTGGTCATTTTAAAACAGAAGTTAAACTATAAGATGAACTGATAATCCCAGACAGTAAATTTATTTTGGAGGCATAAAAATTGGATGTTACAAAAACTGAAAGTGCAAGTCTAGCCACAGACCTTTGTGTATACTTCTGTTTCTGGTTAGAAGAGTCTCTAATGAAGAGAAAAGAAAAATTTTAGCTTAAGGACAGGTTTAAACCTGGCATATTTCAAAGAAGCAAGTAAATGGTTTTTTTGATGATAATAAGTCTGAACCATCAACAACCTTAGCTTAATTCAAGTTCTAATTTATCTTCATCATTCCTTTATCAATATTTTTTAAAGTACTAGAATGGGCAGTAACAATAGTGGTACCAACAGAGCTGTATAGTTGCCTAAGTAGCAAGCGCTATTTCTTGTGATCGAAATTTTTTTTGTGAGTAAAACAAAATGTGCAAATGCATTTTCAGATATATTCTTGAAAGTATGCTGGTTAAAGTTGGAGCCATGTTTCTCTTCTTCAGCAAGCATTACTTCCATGTAGCAATTACTTCTTGCCTCACTAGAAGCAGGCCCTGACCTTGGAGACTCAGGGTGTATTGAGAAAGATACATTTGTAAACAAGTAACCACAGTATGGAAGGAGGAAAGCAATGGTGTGAATGCCTCCCACACCCCTGTTAGCCTTTGTTTTCTACTTAATCACAAGATGTATGTTAGTTATTTTTCATACAGCAGTTTAGTAGACATCTGTAGTTTATGTCTGCTAATTTTCCTGTAACAACTCCTCAATTTTTTTGCCCCTTCACTTGACCCCCAAACCGAGTGGAACAGACCTTACTTTCACCTTCACCTGAGTAGGGGTGGGGAAATAACGCAGCCCTCATCTGGATGGGCATTACAGCATTCTGGTGACAGTGATTCATTCAGGGATGGCTGGCAGACAGTCAGGAAGCGGAGGAGCTGGGGCTTCCCCGGGCAGACTGGTTTCCTAGGGTATATTCCTAAGCACTGTACTTTATGGTCTATCCCAATCTGTCTAATATAGGATGATACAGTGAAGGGAAAAAGACCCAACAAGATACAACAATATAGCTAGGACTTCACCAAAATACTACATTTGCTCCTAGTTTTCTAAGCTGCTTGTATCTGGGGGAAGTCCAGGGGCCACCATTAAAGGAGAAAAAAAAAAAAACAGAAAAGGAAGTCAAACAGATGAAAGAATACCTGAGAGGTACAGAAATGGAGAAAGAATGAATCACTGCAGAGATTAAGTGACCTGAGTGGTTTATTTGAGCCTCAGTAGACAGTCATTCTTCAAGCCTCCACCCCCAGATTTTACAGTCAAAGGACTCAAAAAGTGGCAACTTTTCCTGAAGCTAGCCTGAGTTAGATTTTTTGGCTAAGCAACAATATCAATAAAGAAACAAATGCATACCTCTTTTAAGGCTCTCTTGGGAAAAAGTCAAAATATACCACAAAGTGACTCAGAAGTCTGTGGAGTCAGAGTGGGTGACCCAGATGGGGAGAAGGAGGCTCCAGAATCCTTCAGTTAAGATCTTCAAAATAGGACTGGAATTTGGTACTAGCCTTGGTGCTGGGTCAAAGGTTTTTCTATAATTAGAATCTCACTGGCAAATGTAATTTCCATTAGAGGATTTTTAAAAATTCATTACCTAAATATTTACTATCCTTTTATTTAGTGAAGCAGTGTCTTCTACTTCTGGGTTTGCATGATTTGCACTGCAGAGCCTTAGAGAAGTGGTGTGAATCCTCTTCAAAATATTAAGATATCATTTAGTATCCTGTGAGGCAGCTCTTTTCAGACACTAGGAAACCAGTTATCACAATATACCTGAAAGTGTTAATGCAGTTTCCTCAAGTACCTAGCATACTCCTGGGGAGTAGCTTACACTGTGGGAGAATCTAGGTCAATGTACATGACTGAAAATAGCTTAACAGTGAATCCAGTATGAATTGAAAAAATAATGAGATGAGATCCTAGCCATGAGATACCCTGACTGGACTGATATTGGATCTAAAAATCAAGCATTCTGGCTCTTGGAATATGTGTATTGGTCAGCACAATTTTCTCTCCTGGCCTTGTTGAACTGCTTTAAAGGAGCACTGGATACTTGTATTCAAGTTCTACCACAGGGGCTGCCAACAAGGCCAAAAAATCCTGTTTTATATAGAAGTCAGATTGCAGGGTGGAGGGAAAACAAAAACTTCTAGTCAAAAGACTTCATATCTTTTGGCTATTTTAAATTTTCGTTCAAGGTTTCATTATGATCCCCTGAAGCTATTATATTTCTTAAGGTTAATAATTTGACTTTAAATGGAAAAATTCAAGCCTCTCACTATTCTGAAATTTTTAAGTAGAGAGATTATGCAGGGAAGTGAACAAAACATTGTTTTTATCTTGAAAAAATGACTTTACATTGGTTTGTTTATTAATTTTTAAGTATAAAGTACTTAAATGATTGCTATCACATTCCTGGTTTTTTCTGTGGGGAAATAATTTAGTGACAAGTTAATATTCACGAAGTTATATTTTCATAAGTAGAAAATGATAGTTTGTATTAGCAGGATGTTTAAAAATTTTTTTACTAATACATGATAAATGGTTGGGAACCATATCAATAATAAATGCTATTCTATCATTATCCCAGCTAGGCAGTGTTTCTGAAAAGGAAAAATGTCTTATCCATGTCACAACCTTAAACTACTCAATTCTTTTCCAATTAAAATCACCAGATAACCATTGAGTATCTACCTGTGGCTGGCTGATTTGTCAGACATCATTGCTGCATATTGTGTACTAAACAAAGGTGTTTAAGATGTTGTCATTACTGTCATGGAAATTTCAAGTTAATTGCAGCATTGGGAGTGGCTGATAAGGGAGTATGCAATTAACTATAATGTAAGGTAAACTATAGTAAGTATTAAATAGAAGCACAAGTGCTAGGGCACACAAAGAAAAGAGTAATTATAACTAAGAGACTCAGGCATAGCCTTGTGAATGTAATCTTGGCATTGAATTTGCAAGTGTTTGAGATATGAAATAGGCATTTCACATTGAGAGAACAATGTAATCAAAGGCAGAAAAACATGAGAGTGTATGGTTTCATTGGCAAACACTGAATCTGTTGTTTGGAGTTAGAAGTTAAAGATGCATTTGAGTAATGATGAGGTTGGTTGAGTCTAGATTTTTAGATCCTTAATTAGGATTATGAGCACTTTTCTGTTAGCAGTGGTGAAGAGGAATTGAGAACATAATTTACTCCAAAGGTTTAAAAAATTAATGCTAAAAATGTAATAACAGTAGCTAAAATTTATTGGGCAGGTATTGTTTTAAATGTGTAATGTATATGTGATTAGCACTGTTCCCTCTTTTTTACAATGAACTGCAGAAACATTAAGCAGTTTCAAAACAATCATACAGCTAGGAAGAGACAGAGCAAAGGTTTTACCCAGGCCTAAAGGATTTGGAGTCCATGCTGCTAACTTCAGTTTTCTCTCACTCTGTCCAATATAAGGAGATGTTGTGGTTTAAGTAAAATATTGGAGGTAGGTAGTTCATTCAGTGGATCTAGGAGAATGATTATGAAAGTCTGAAAAGGAAGTTAGTTGTGAAAATGGAGGAATCAAGTTGAGAAACATCATTGAGAAAGAAGAAATTAATATGGGCATTTTTTCCCCCTTTTTGGGACAGGCTTTCACTATCAGTTCAGGCAGGCTTTGAATTCATTTCGTAGCCTGTTATAGGCAGCTGAGTTAATTAGAAATATTACAGGCAGTCAGACACAGTTAGGCTCTCTAAGGAGCCAGTACAGAAGACCAGATACCTTGCAACTGTGGGGGAAATAGACACCTCTACTGTGGGCCAGACCTCAAGACAAAAGACAAAACAAATGCAACCACACCCTAAAGATAAACATCAGGGATTGATATTTTAAGTTGGTATCATCACCTTGAATGATCATCTTGAGGAAGCCAGAAAGAGCTACTAACCCAAACCACTATAGGAAAAGACCATATTTTGTATTCATGTCATCTTGCTACTTGACTTGCTTCCCCAATGAATCCTGATTTAATAAATTTTACCGGAGCAGTTTAACTCATAATCTTATTGGTTGATCATAGTTTTGTCCCGCCTCATGCCCATCTTGCAAGTTCCCATTTTCCCCAACTTGGACCCACCTCACCTTGTGGTTTTGCTGTATAAAAGTCCCTAGAAAGGACAGCATCTTTGGCAATCCACTCGGGATCCCTTCTGTCTCTCTCTCAGACAGAAGCTTTCTTTCTCTCAATAAATATATTCTGCTCTTAACCTCTCTTGTTCCTAAAATTCTTTCTTTGATTTTAAAGAACAAGAAGTCATACTGGACATCTAGTAGGTTGAAAGTTTCTTTCCCCTATATCAGCCCAGGTTGGCCTTGAACTTGCAGCAATCCTGCCTCAGCCTTCTAAATGCCGGAATTATAGGCATGCCTCACCCACTGGGCCAGGCCCTAATATGGGCAATTCATTGGACATCGACAGTGAAAGAAAGCAGGGAGCAAAAACGATATCAAGATTTCAAAGTAAAGATGATGAATGCCAATAACTAAGACAAAGAATGCAGGAGGTGTAGGTTGAGAGGGAGCTGACAGTATATTTGGCTGTGAAAGCCTAAGTTTAAGATGTTTGCAGTTCACCTCTGGTTATGTAAGCATTGGAAATGGGAGTCTAAAATCCATGAAAGATATCAAGTCTAGAAATAGAAGTCTGTGTAGTCAGTCAACTACAATGTGCTAAGTAACCACTCTGCATAATTCTGTGTGAGAAACACAGCAGCAAACAACTAGACATGCTCTATGCTTTAGGAGAGCTTATGGTATGACACAGACATTAACTCATAAAAATTGATAGGTAACTTAAATGTTTATTAGTTCATGGGGAAAAGAAATCAATGGTAGTTTTAAGTATTATGTAGGAATTTGACTTTAATGGTGAGAATTAGAAAATCTTTTTCTGAACACATTTAATTGATATCACTGGCAGCCTAAAGAATAAGATGAGGTTATCTTAGTTAGGAATTGTGGGTGTATACTATTCCAAATGAAATGTGTGCATATTTTGAGGGTAGAGAGAGAAGTGAGTATTTAAGGAAATGAAAGAATACAAGAGCAGCTGAAGTTTAGAGAATAAAAATGTGACAAACTCTGAGATAAAACTGTTAAGGGATTTGGAAACTAGATCCTACAAGACTTTTAAAGCCATGTTTAAGAATTTTAGATTTTATTTCAAAATAAAGATAAACATTAAAGAGAGAAGTGGTGTGTAAATTTTTATTCTATTGGGGCTGTTAAGAGGCAGGGTGGATGATAGGATCAAAAAAGAGCATAGTTTAGTTAGGAGATTAAATCAATGATACTTGAAAGTAATAATAGAGATTAGTAGGAAAGAAAAGCAGACCTAGAATTGAAAGATTTGGTGATGAATCATAGATGGAAAGTGAGATAGAAAGAGGAATGAGAGATAATTTGCAGGTTTCTTGTAAGAAGAATTGTGTGGACTATTTCCAATCCTAACTAAATAGATAGAGATATCATTATCCTAAACTGGGAGAATGTAAGAATATTTTAGAACTCAACTTTCAAAAAGTGTAAGTGTAAGGTGTCTATAAGCAATTCCAGTTGAAGATAATAAATGTATAGTTTATGAGGTTTTTGAGTTCAGAATATCAGGGTATAGGTAGTTACAGAGATTGATATTTAGATATGTAAAAAACAAATAAAACCTGAAGCCATAAACTAGAAAGTGTCTCAAAAGGCTACTTAGGGTATATCGGGCCATTGCTATTAGCAGATATTTTGTTAAATCTTTTATTTATGTAATGGTTTAAATTGGCTATGAGAAATAAGAATAAAAGAATTAATTCAAAATAAATAAAAGGATGTTTTAACAGAACAAGTATTTAGTTAAGGTAGAAATACATAATACAATCTAAAAGAATAGTAAGATGTTCTATAGAACCCATAAATAACATTATATGTTAAGTGCTCATTCATTAAATACAGAATTGAAAGATGAAATGGAAGTAAGATAGCGTTAAACTAAGATATTCTCTGATTCATTGGTAATTACAAACCATGATTGACTCTATGAAGCTAAAGGATGAGACAATCATTAAGAATAAATACAGATATAAAACACTGATGCTGAGTAAATACAAAGATAGTGCTCAGCAAATAGAACATTTTAAGATTTGGCTACTTAGACACAACTACGATAAGGATATTTCTGCACCGAGCTGGGAACTCCTGAAGCCACATGGCATTTTTGCCATCTAGCCCTTTGGCCTCCTTGGGAAAAAGATTATTCTCCAGGAGGTTCAGATACTAAACAAGGAAAAATTTGAATGACAATACATGATATTGTTGTTCCTTACAAAAAATGCCAGAGTAGGTAGTTGCAAAACTTGAGAATGGAATATGGCTGGTTTGAGAGCTAATTGCTGGTTCCAGGTCCAAATAAAGGACCTTTATACACTGACATCACAGGAAAGTAAAATATGTGGAATATTTATTTTATTAGTTAATCTATACGTATATGCTGTACCCATCTAGACTCAATATTAGTCTCAGTATCTACACTCAATATTAAAAATAAATAAATGAAGAAAAAGAGCTGGAGACATAACTCACTGCAGTTCAGTCACTGTACCACACACACACATGCACACACAAGCACACACACATGCACACCATCAGTCTCTCTCTCTATATATATGTATATATACATTACATATATTTAATACTTTTTGACAGTTTCTACATTAAAAGATGATCTTTATGTTCAAATAGATGGACTATGTTTGCAGAACATGGTATATTTGATTAAGGCAAATACTGTACATAAAGTGGATAATCACTCTTAAATTGGCATGCAAGTGACAATTTCTCTTTATGTGGGAAGAAAAATCCAATTTAGCACTATTTATAAAGTTATTCTTCTCTTCTAAGCATTGTGAAAAGAAGTTTCAAGTCTGGAATAACTTTAAAGAAGTAAACTTCTTTACCACATTTTGATTAGTAATTGTTTTTTATAATCAGACCTTTAAATTCTTTGTGCTATTTTATGTACATAAAAGGAAGAAACAGAGAGAATGTGAGGATATGTGCGTATTTGTGGGTGAACATCGGTTTTTGTGAAGGGAAAGCATCTTTCTTCTCATTCAGAAAACTTTCTTGTTTACAGAAAAGCCCCATTTATAGAAAAGCAGTTTGTAGAAGTTTTTGCATTAGATAAAAATCCACAGTGGAATATGTTGTGAGCTTAGGAAGAGAGTGGATTTGCCTGCCATAAGGAACACAAAGAGGAACAGGGGATTCTGGTTTCAAGTGAAGTCAGCTAACTTCAAGTGAGTAAAGCTCTAGGTATAAAGATAGACAACAATGCATGGAAATTTCTCTTCTGGTGACCCTTTGTTTTGCTACTTAGAACATCCTGATTTTAAGGCTATGGTTTCTGATGTGTAAGAATGACTAGGAAAGGCGAGAAAAGTAATATGGGGTGATATTTTTTTATCCTTTCAAAATCTCCTTCAGAGCCTGGACATGTCAGGCCACTGCTAAATCCATCTGGCATAGCATTCCTGACAGGCAAAATTACTGTCTTGGAGTTTGCCTTCACTAGGACTTCTGTTTGAACTCCCTGGAAGCTGACATCCCCATAGAGTATGAAATTCACCACACGGGCTGTCAACAAGCTGGCAGCTTGTGGGCTGTGTGCACTACCTGCTGGGCGCTTCTTCCATAGTGCAGACTCCTGTCGGATGATTTATTCCAGGAAACAGTCTTGCAGATGAACTAGGAATGAGTCCTGCACCCAAATGTGAGCATGATTTCAGTTCACCTAGGTGTTCATCTCCTATTTTTCTATGTCTTTTGAACCAAGACATCGTGGACTGCCTTCCAGCAGCACACCATTTCAGGTATCCTTCAGCTAAACCAAAGGTCCAGGAGCAAAATAGATCATTTGGGTTTACTATGTGAAGTAACACTACGGCAGAGAGCAGCAGATCAATAACTGTTTGTAAATAGATTTATCTGATTCATTTATCATCTAGAGTGTGTGTCAGTTTATGTGGCTATTCCATGCACATGGATACATACCTCACCAGTTTGGGGTGAAATGCTTAAATATGAAGAAAATTAGTAAGACTAAATGATCTCCAGAAAAAAATATAATTTATGAATATATAATCTGTTGAAGATAAATAATAGGTTCACACACATGCATACTTACATGAAGAGACTGACATTCAATTGGGCATTTTCTGGAGTGTAATGAGAATTCTGATGCTACAAACAAAGTTTTACTACTTCCCTTTCTCAAACCAGAGCACACCCAGTTCTTTTTTTTTCTCTCTCTCTCTCTCCTCTTAACACTTGCTCCACTCTCTAGGATTTTGCTGAGTGGCAGGGACGGCAGCAGGGAGCAGATTAGCAGCAATATTTGAGAGACAGACTCCGGCTGCTTCCCTTCATCACTGTGCTCTCACTTCTAACTTCAACCCTTCCCCCGCCACCTGAAAGGCAATCAAAGATTAAGTGAAAGAGAAAAATATGTCAACTTTTTTCTTTTGAAAAAGAAGTCTATTTGTCTTCCAGCTTGATAAAATGCCCTAGTAGGTTATGTTTACTTAAGATTTTTTATTCTTCTTTTAACACCTGATTGCAAGTCCTGAGCTTCTGAAACATACTGCATAGACCTCAGACTCTGACTGCAGTCATCCCTAGCAAATATTTAACACAGAACACGAGAAGAGTTTGTGGAGATATTTTTCCCCTCTAATCATTCAATCTAGTTCCTAGGAGGTGGCTTTGTGTACTGGCATTAATTTTTAAGGCAAGCTAGGGATGGAAGCAACGCTTCTCTCTTACATCCTATGCCTAAAGTAGAACAGGGCCAATTTTAAAATATTTTCTTATTGTCATCTAATTACTCCTCTGTTTGTCGGAGCACATACCCCAACATTGGTATTCAGTGTAATTTTGTTTTTTCTTGTGGTTTCTCTAGTTGTAGACATCTCCTGTAAAGTCTGACTAGTTAAGTAGCTTTAAGCAAGCACAAACTCTTTCAGAACACTGGTATTCTAATCTTTAAAATAGGAATAATAATATCTCATACATTTTTTGTGTTAAGTGTCACCTATGTATTTCCTTACCCAATACAGAATAGCTGTTCAGCCAATATTATTTTAATCTTAATATTTAACAGCAATAAACAATCTGTATATAAAGAGCATTTTATGATTATCAAGGACATGCAATTTTCATGATCTCACTTTGCCCTTCCAATGATTTCAAGACTTTCAAAGGTGGAAATACTGAACTTCTTAGAGACTGAAATCAAACTACAGGTCATATATGTATCATGTGATAGAAGAGGGCCTGGAACTCGGATCTTTAGAATTACTGTTGATTTTATTTTATAATTTATTTATTTAAATTTTTATTTTAATGAGAATAAAACCAAACAAAATAAAACAGAATAAAGCCAATCAAACCACACTATAAGTGATACAGTTTCACAACAAGATAATAGGAGATCAACAATGGCTACCATAATACCAAAATAGCTACCCATACCATCAGACATAGAAAAATCAAACAAAACAGAACAGGATAGAATCAATAAAAACAAAGCAGTGAATGTGATATGGGACTTCAAAACAAGATAATAGTAAATTCAAAATAGCTATCATACTATATCTTCTTGCCTTTGAAATAGCTGCCCATATCATCAGATATAACAAAACTGAACAAGACAAGACAGAATAAAATCAAACCAAACAAACCAGTGAAAACAATACAGGACTTTACAACAAGATAATATGGAATTAACAATGGCTACCACCTTCAGAAGGAGATTCCACATAGATGCTATACTGTGTATTGTTATTCTCTAAATAGATGATCAGATTATGGTCTTTAGGCCTGCAAAGTCAATGAAACACTAAACTCTACAAATATTAAGTTGTATTTTATTTCAATAGCTATCATCTCAGCCTGTGTTTCTCTAGGTCAGCTGGTTGCTCACAGGGCGAGGTGGGGTACTTTGGCACTAATTCTTGTCTCCTAGTCCATGTGCTGGGAGGGGCTGGTATTTGGTTGTCCTCCCCTCTGCCCACTCACGGTACTGACTCACAGGAAGTGGCTGGCTTCTTGTTCTCTTCCCTGTGGCCCACAGATGGTGCCCACTAACAGGAGGGATCTGGTGTCTGGTTGTCCTCCCCACCACCCATGCATGGTGCCAACTCACAGGAAGTGACTGGGTTTTTCACGATGTTTAATCTTTACACCACCAAACTGTTGGATCTTCACACCAGTGGATTGTTGTGGGATAATTCCATAAAGGCTACAGTCTTACTGTTGATTTAAGTAGAGGACAAAGGCCTAGTCTGGTGACATATGCCTGTAATCCCAACACTCTGGCAGCTGAGGTAGGAGGATCCTCATGAGTTTGAGGCCAGCCTAGGCTATATGGTGAATTCAAGGGCAGCCTAAACTACATAGTGAGGCCCTGTCTTAAAAAAAAAAGACAAAGGTGATAGAAAAAAGTAATCCAGATGAGGAAGGTATCTGTCCCTCCTACTTTATATAGCCACCATACTCTACTGGGTCTACTGGAGTGAACCTTCTCTGAGTAGAGGAGAGTTCAGGTCAGTAAAAATCTGTGACTGTATGTGTTAGTTTTTAATTTTATCATAGACTTTAGTTCAATTGGCAGCATTTTCCTCAGTGATGTTTGGACTTAGTGTACACTCTCCCTGACTTTGCCTCAACCATTTTACTAACTACATGAAGGAGGCATAAATTTAAATAGTAAAATACTGTTTTCCAAAGACTGACTCTTTTGGGTACAGCAACACATTTATAGGCCAACATAGTCAGTTGACCTGTATCAATTCTCCACCCAAATAATAAAGATTTATCATTGCTTTTACATGGTTTCAAGTATGTGAAACTTAGGTTTTTGTGTGCCTTATGGACATAAATGGATCTCTCACTATTCTGTTAGCACTACCTATTTGTTAGAGTTTGTAACAGTGAAAAGAGGGAATTAGAAGGCAGAAAAAACCAAATCACAGATGCAGCTCAAAATTTATTAATATATATATATAGACCATCATTTAATTTTCAATAGAAGTAGAACTATTTTGAACAATTCTAGAAACATTAAGCTTTGTTCATTTTGTAGGACCAATTAAGCAGTTGAAAATTATTGTGATACTTTGTCAATTCTGAACTTCCTCAATATGAAATGTCTTAGACATTTATTCTTTTTGGTTTATCCTATGAAGACATTCAGAATGTTTATTAGCACTCGTAGGTTTTGAAAAGAACAGAATATCATCATTTGTAAAAGTATAATCTGTGACAGTGTGAGAGAAAAAAGCTAGTGTATAATTACATTGTCAAATTCTAACAATGCTCAAATTATTCTTCCTGTTTGGCTTTGCATTAATCATATTTTTAATAAAAATCACCTGACCTTGTGTAGAAATTTCAGTACTGTGGCTTGATAATTTGTTTGAAAATTAACTCTCTTAAAATAAACTACATGCTTGGTTCTTCCCATATCAAAGATTATTTTGTAGCATCCATCGACAATTGCAGAAAAAGGTCTCAAAAAAGTCTTTGCTTTAACTGAAAATTAAAAAAGAAAAAATAATACATGGCTAACACATATATTACCTCTAAGATTTTTTTTTCCCTTGGAACAGTCTGAATACTGCCACTCCAAATGTAAAATTTTCATCAAATGTCAGTCACTTCACACCATTGTCCTTACCTTAGCCCTTTGGAGTGCTATAAGACTTTTCTTATTTTTTATTGGAACTACACCAGGAATTACACTAGGAATTATGTCAGTCCTGCAGCAATTTTCAAGAAGCCACAAGTCCATGATCCTGAAACTTTGACTGCTGACAAAAGTTGCTTGGAGCAGCAGTGTTATTAACAAGCCACCTTTCTTGCACCCCATCTGCACTGGAAGCCTTCCCCAGCTTGTCACCTCCATCTGTCTCACTGTACGATGGGGCGTACACACCAGCAGGCTCCGACCATGAGGTTCAGTTTGCTGCTGAGTTACTCATCAAACATCTCATGCTGCGTGGACTCCTTACTCTCAATATTGTAGGCTGCAGGCAGCCAGCCCCTGAGTCTGACAGAAGTGTACTTACCTTCTTTTATAGTGAAGGCTCTTTAGGTAGGAATTTTGAAGCCTTCAGGAATGATGATATTTTTATGTGTGCGACCAGAGAGATCCATTTGGTTCTGTGGGTGTCTCTCCTGTGATTTATTACTAGCTCTGAGGGAGGTGGGATCCCTTGATTGATGCCATCAGAACTTTGCTCTTTACACAGTATCCTCTGAAGACAACCAGCCTGGATTCTTCTTCCTGCTTTGAAAAGTCCTCTGAGGACTCATAAACTCAATGCTTCTAGATTAAAGTGTAGGAAATGTATGTGCCTACTGTTCCGTTCTCCTCTGGTCTTTCCATGCTAAAAGACTCTTTTGCTCTTGCAGCTGGTTATCAAGTGCTCTACAAATGACTTAACACCCACCAGATTTTTTTTTTAACTGGCATTGGAATTTTGTTTCAAAATGGCGGGCTCTGAGTCACTCTTGAGGAACTCCATTTTGTCTGGGCTTGTGTGCATAGTGTGTGTGTGTGTTTTCTGCCTTTAGTCTTATCTTACTGTTATGGGCAGGAATGGGAAATTGTGCTGAGGGAGATTTGTCTGCACATTCTCAGGTTTTTAGATTTCTGCGTATTGTTTAGAGAATATGGGAAAATCTCAATGACTGGCCACAGATCAAAATTGCAGATCCTGGCAGTAGTTTTTCTTATAGTCATGAAGAGAGAACATATGAACTGTAGAAATGGAGGCACTACAATGTAGAAAGTAAGAGCAAGGCACAGATATTGTGATAAAATCTGTAATTTCAGATCCAGGTTTACCTATTATCAACTACATGACCTTGGACAAATAAAATTTTTTAAGCCTCAACTTTGTCATCTGTGAAATGGGAGAAAAGAATCCGTTAGATTTCTTTGGGATGTGACTGTAGTAAAACTAGGCAATACATATAAAAGACCAAGCATGGAAAATGGCATATGGTATATACTGTACTCGAATGGTAGGATATTATATTGTTATGTCTGAGGACAAAATATTCTTTCAAAAATGAATGAAAAAATTAAGGAGAATGAATCCTTTCCATTTTCCTACATTAATTCTTTGTTTCATCACACCTGACAGTTTTCAGTGCACAAGTGAATAAAACAAAAGATAAAATAAAATTAGCCATTTTGGCATTATATTCAGGAGGTCTGTAATAAAAACAAGAAGCCGGGACTTTGTGTTTTCCTGATACATTTCTATCCACAAAACTGTGTTTCCTTTCACTCATATAGAAGTATAAACCTGAGGGCACTCAATAAAAATAATGACAAAAATCAACCCATTGCTGCACAGAGGAGTGAACCTGAGGGATCTGTCTCATATTATTTTATTGTTGTTCAAAGCATCCAGTTTTTTGAAGAAGGGGGAGAAGTAAGCCATGTTACTTGTAAGCTTTTATGTGTTCTTGTTGAACATCTATTTGGTCTTAGATTATGTTACCGTCACTGTCCTGAAGAAGTACGTCTTGAAATCAAATACATGTTTAAGCATATCAGCTAATTTTACTAAACTGGGGAGATAACCCCAGATCAGACACCAAAGAAAACTTACCCCTTATATACTCTCAAAAAATTTAATAAAATGTCTCCTACTGTTGAAATATTGAAATATGACATATTAGATACACAGATTTTATCAATGTCAACATTGTAATTGTGAAATTATACACCATGTTTTGGAAATGTGTTGCCACTGGGGGACAACTGAACAGAATACATAGAGGAAAAGGGCATCTTTGTGTAGGATTTTTTTTTCTTTTTTTTTCTTTTCTTTTTTTTTTTTTTGTGGCACCAGGGATTGAACTCACAGCCTCGCACCTGCCAGGCAGGTGCTTAAGCTGCTGAGCCAAACTCCCGGCCTTGGTTTTTTGAGGCAGGGTCGCACTATGTAGCTCAGGGCAGCCTTGCATGCACGCTGTAGCCCAAGCTGGCCTCGAACTCACAATGCTCCGCCTACCTCAGCCTCCCGAGTGAGTGCTGGGATTAAAGGCGTGCGCCACCACACCCAGCAGATTTTTTTTTCCTATACAAATGCATGTGAATGTAAACCTAAAATTTTCTCAACACAAAACTTAATTAAAACTAGAAGGTAGATACTCACTTTATAATTTAAATATATAAGGATTTTTTTAAACATACGTTCAACTGTTCATTACTTTTTATAGCATCTAAATAAAATGTTTGATCAATGGTATTTTCTACAATCAAAACCTTCAGGTGGCCTTTTAATTTCATAGAAAAATGGCATGAAGTGTCTGAGCTACTATGGCTTGTTCTTTCTTTCATAGGACCTAGAAAATTGGGACAATCTTTGCTTTTAAACTTAAAAAGAATTGGTCAGAGGATAAATAGAATCCTCAGAAAAATTTGCGTATAAAGCAGCACAGAAATATCTTCAAAGGAAGAGCATCTTCCACTGATCTATTTTTAAAATAGAATGATAGATTGTAAAAAAAATCTAAAATATTAGAGCAGCTTCCATCTTTCAATTCTGCGATGTATATAACCATTAGTAGCAGCAGCATATGCTCCTGCTGGGAGCCTAAAGATAGTTATTTCCTGATTGTCCTCTCTGATACTTGAATATCCTGTGGCTTATGGTGTAATGATTTTGTTTATTTTTATATGTTAGATTTCTTAATATTCTTGATAATATAATGGAGACAAGAATCATATTTCTCATGATAACAATGATCTTAATTCACTCATATGAGTATAAAGAATTGTTATCAATACCTGAGGATCCAAAGTAACTCGAGATCACTAAAGGTGGCACACTTGAGTGTTGGCATGGCAGGAGTCAGTGACAATGCATCTTTGTCTTTTAGACCTCAGTAGAACCATGCTGATTTTAGCTATGGGAAAGACCATGGAAGGAGAGGAAACATGACTTTCCAGCTGTGTTTCTGTAACAGATATTTACAGCTGAGATAACTAATCCTCTTGGATTTTCTTTGTTTTCACAAAAACAATAACAGTATAAAATGCCCAAGACTACTTCTGACCATAATAGCATGTTACATGTATTTACTTTGACCTATGTTAAAGGAAAAAAGAAAGGGAAAAGGCTTTATTTTGGTTACTTAGAGATTGTTTGCAGATACACTCCCTATTAGTATCTCATGTTCCAAAATACTTTCAAGATCAGTACAAATGGCAAATATTACATTTTCAGTATTTCCAAGTGCTGTCCAATCTTTAAAATTCTGAAAATGGCATTCTGAAACTCTGGAGCATCTATACCTATTAACTGATTGCTAAATAATGAGTTATGGAAAGAAACATGGGGATGTGCATCCTCTCTGATTATAGCTCAGGGTCTTGTGGAAATGTCTGCATAGTTCTTTGAAATAATAGCATTCATAGAGTCTTAACCTACTTTTCCTGCAATCTGCATGTTGGTGCTTTCATTATCTGCTCTCAGACTTGGTTTGAAATCTCCTAATGTGTAGCTCCTATAACTCTTCCTGAGGGACAACTGCCCAATCAGCTGTGCTTGACTTCAAGAAAGTTTTGTGGAAAGTAATTATAGGAGTGTCATGATACTCCTTGATCTCTTTGGTAAGTAAGAAACTCTGTGGAACTATGCGGTTATATAACAACTTGTTTAAGAACGTGGTCTTTGTTTTGGCTTTTTTTTTCTTTTTCTTTTTCTTTTACGGTTTTCACTGTGCACTTTTAAGGTGCATAAGTATGCATTTGCTGCTCATTAGGTGCTGCAGTTCTGGGGCAGAGCTGGGTACAAAGGAACTCTGAAGGACAAACCCGACCATTCATCTGTACACATGTACCATGCTGGCTGCTGTGCATCGTAGAAAGAAACGCTGTAGATTCTCCAATCGGAAGAAATAATGAGCTTAAAGCAACAGCTCCTCTGAAAACAGTTGGCAGTTAGATAATGATGGATGTGTTACTGTTTCCAGAGATATCGGCCAAGAAAAATGAATGATGCATATAAAGAAAAGAAGGCTAAAATCTGCCACCTTTTTTTTTTTAATGGTAAACACCTAAAAGGTACTGTTTAATGCAATGGTAACTGCCTGAGGTATAGAGTATTCATAGTAAGTGGTACCGCATTACAACACAAATTTCTTTTAGAAGGATGCTAATACGGATAAAATTAGATATGGGAAGATCTGAAAAATGGAAGTTAAAATTTTGGCCTACCATTTAGGCTTTTTTGTGTGTTATATTTCTGAAATTACTTAATGATTGCCAACTTGGTTCTCTTTTGTATGATGAACACAAGAGAGTAAACTTAAGACAGTGTTTACGGACATCAATACCATTGATTAAAAAGTAAAAGTTCTGTCAAACAGTAGTTTGATCTTCATGACAGCAAACAGCCTGTTTGATGTTTTTATTGAATCAATTGATTTTTTTCAGTGAATTGATTGGTTGTTTCAGTGTCATGTGGACACTTCTTAAATCAACATGTGCCTTTATAGAGGTGTTTGTGAAAAATTCTGAATCTATGGATGTCTCTAGAATTTTAGGCTAAGAAAACCTTGTACAATCCAAATGGAGTTGAATTAATGTTATCAATTGTGAGAAAAAAATTTTCTTTAAATTTGGAGTTATATTACTGAATTCAATCAGCTTTGTTTTATAGACAAATATCTTTTCTTATCTTGTTCAAGTATGTACTTTGAATGTTGACTGAATTGTTAGATAATATTCTACCAATAAAAGGAAGCTGATTTGCCATATATTTTTAAGGTACAAAAAGAAAACAGATGCCTACCTCCACTCTCCCTACTCCATGTCCTGTTTATTTATTCATTTATTTTGGTTTTTTGAGACAGGATCACCCTATGTAGTTCAGGATGACCTTGAACTCACTGTGTAGCCCAGGGTGGTCTTGAACTCGAGACGATCTTCCTACCTCAGCCTTCCAAGTGCTGGGATTACATGTGTGCACAACCACACCCGGTGATCATGGCATCTTTTTAATTCCTTAGCTCATTCATTGTTGAAGGAATATTACCTAAGAGGAAGCATTATTTTTATTATTACACCCTACCCTTTATTCCTTTCAAACTTATTTAAATGTCCACAGTAGAGTCCTGTAAAACATCATTTTTTTCTTCTAATAAGTTTAAATTCCCTGGTAAGTTACGGGTTCTACACTAGAGTTTAGACATGAGGATAAAGTGTAATATTTTCTGATAGTAGAAATGACACGCTGGTCATTCATTCTTCCTGTGGTAGTAGGAGAAGGCATTTCCAAGATTCTTAACTGTCCTGGTTTCAATATAAAATATTAAATACCACATCTCAGAGGAGCAAGATTGATGCTGCTTGTATAATCAGCATGTCTGTCTCACACAGAGGTGGCAGGAGGATCCACTTACTGGATAGATTGTGATGGACCCAGAAGGATCGGTGTATAATAGCTGTGACCCATTAACTTTCAACACACACTGGGGTTGTTCAGTACTCCAAATAATAATGAGATACTCTCTATTCTGTGTATCCTTTCACTCTGACACTATATGTGCCTCCAGATTCTCCTATCATTCATTCATCTACACTTTTCAGGCCTCCAGATTCACTTTCTAGCATCTGCTTTACAATAGATACTTTTGTCTCCTACTGGATGGATCAAAGGTATCTAACACAAGTTTTCTTATGTCCTGTCACACTCGGATTTCCACATATTGCTATACCTGTATTCTTCGTACCACTTCAAAAAAATCTGTGTACTTTAGCTATCTTCTGTTTCTCTCCTATACAACTGTGTTTTGTAATTTTTCACTTTCTTCTGAATATGTTGATTTCCAGTGACTCTTTCATCAGTGGCCACAAATACTTTCATGTCTCCCCTAACAAAAGAAAAAGACATCACTAGCTGTTGACACTGTAATTATTCTCCTTTACTTCCCATTTTTTTCCAAAAAGAGATTTACAACTCTAGTTGTCCTTTCTGCACTACCACCTTACAGAAAGCCCTGTTTCCAACTTTTATCCTTGTCACTCTACAGGAGCTCCTCTTCCCAAAGTCATTCATATCTTCCTAACTACCAAATCCAACAGTGGTTTATCAGTCCTAATTCCTGAAATCACTGAAGCATTGAACACTTACTTGACTTCTTTGACTCTTGCCCACTTTTTTTTTTTTTTGAAATTTGGAGAACCCTACATTCTTACAACTTTAATTTTGAGAATAGAAAACAAGGATTTTGATATCACGTAGATAGTAATTCCAATGACTCTCCACTCAGGGACTATGTTATCTCGGTTAAATTTCTTAATTTCTGGTAATCTCAGTTTCTTCATTTCCAAATAAGGGCAATAATACCTAATGCGTAGGGTGCATAGGATTGAAGTGAGACTATGCAAATGCATAGTGGGTACTCAATAGCTGTGAGTTTCCTGGATTTCCCTGTGTAGCTTGCTGAATTTTCTGCTAAGTTTTGTTATTTTCTCTTGGTTGGTCATTTTTGCTGGTGACCTCTGCTGCTACCATAATTTTTCATATTAAAGTGTAGAAGTATGTATGATTTTTGTGAAGCCAGTGACAGCTCCTGTGAGTTCAGCCTCATGGACCCTGCTTTCTGGGGGACCTTGATAATAGTGTCTGCTGATGTCTGACCTGGGTCCACTCTGGCTCCACTTTATGCTTTCTTTTGTACTTTTTTTCTCTTTTTGCTAATTGAGTTGGTTTGTTCCCAGCTCTATCCTTGACTGTGTTGTGGGTATGGCAGAGACTCTGGGTTCCAATTTGGGTCCTTTGTGAGCTCTCTCCTCAGTTCAAATTGGCTTTACTGTGTTTCATAAATGTTGATAACCATGTTTTCAGTTTTTTGGGCCATCCAAATTACCTGTTTGAATAGTTCTCTGTTGCCCTCACCTGACACAAATCTACAATCATCAAGCCTAATTCCCTGGAATCTGCTTCTAAAATTCATTTTTTTTCAGTGTTCAACAAGTAATGTCTGGACTTTTAGTAGGTCAAACTAGAATTCTCAAAGACACATTTTGCATTTGCTGTCCTTCTCTTCCTCTGAGGAACTCCTAAATCCATTTGGTCCACAATTACTTTACCTTTACAGTTTTTCAGACATATGTATGTTCTTTTATCGATTTCTGTTTATACCAAAAGAAGAGCAATATCAATGATACAAATGACAGCAATAGCTAGTATTTATTGAGAACTTACTATGTGCCAATTATTGTGTCAAGTTTGGCAAGCATCTATATAAAAGAGAAAATTGAGACTTAGGGAGGTTAAATTCCTTGCTAAGGGGTGGCAGTTAATATCAGAGCTACAAGCTATAAGCCCAGACTTACCAGTTCCCAAATGTATGTTCTTATTTGCTGTTTTGTAATGTTTAAAATAACCATGTTTCTTTGATGGAATAATTTATCTTTCTTTAACATAACTTTTCTTCATGTTGCATACCTTTCCAACCATGGGTGTTATGAAATTGTACCAGATATGTGATTTTCTATAATTAAAAACACAATGTCAATTGTTATTCTAATAAAGATTGGCCTATTGCTGTTCAGAAATAAGGAAAGTCCCAATGCTGAAATAGTAGGAGATTATGGAAAAAGGAAATGAGCAAAAATTAAATCCTTCCTGTCAACTTATTTGGTAACAAAAAATTCTCTTGTATGGAAGAAAGAAAGGAGGAAGTGCTTAGAAAAAGTCAAAACTGAAACAAGTGAAATGATGGTTTCAGCCTACAGGAATTTGATGGAGAGGGGCAGAGACATGGATTAAAAGCACAGATTACTCCTATAAATACTTCCCATTAGCATTAAGCCCTTGACTAATGGCTCTTGTAATGTCAAAAAAAAAATTTTTTTTTTTTTTTGAAATTCTAGCACTCTTTGTATGTTGTGTCAGACAGCACCGGATTTGAGACCTGACTGCTGAGTTCTCCTACTTCTATAACTAAACAGCTATTTGACATGGGGCACATCTTCCAAACTCTCTAATTCTCAGTTTTGTCACCTTTAAAATCCCTGGGAGTTGGATTGAGTGAACTAAGACGTTTTTTCCTGCTTTAGCTTTCTGATATTCTATATGCTCAAAATGTGATGCTGACTTATGGTTTGGCCATGTGAGCCCATGACCTATGCTACAGGTTTACCTACATCATGTATGGGTGTCCTGGGTTTCTCAGACTGTGGAAGGAAGGTTTAAATGTTGATAAGAGAGTCCCCAATTGGGGGGAGACAAGCACATGACATCAGAGGTATCACACCTTTTGTAATGTAACAGAGTATGCTAGCTTCGCCTTGATACCAAGTTCCCTTTCTAATTCTTGAGGCAAGCGCTCTTCTGCCCCTTGGTGTATCTATTTCATTGCAGCTGCTGCACATGACTTTGTTAGCATGTGTATGGGAAGGTCTATAGGGCTGAACATGTGAAAGCACAGTTACAAAAGAACAAGGGAATAATTTCAAATGTACTTTAGTATCTCAAAGTCTAAAGAATGATCACCCTTGGCTAGTATAGTGGACCCAAATTGCCCTTTTTATTGCTTTACTAAAACACATCACTTTGCCCAGTTCACTTATTGACTTTTTCATTTCAAGCACAAATTCTTACCTAGGTAGAAGTTAAAGGTCCACAACATACTAATTGTAAAAGCAAAAGTACTAGTTGAATAGAATTCCAAATCCATGGGAAATGTCTATAAACTTGACAGCTCCTGTACAAATTAAGTCGGAAAATGATTCTTTTTAGAAGAAGTTTTGATATTCTTTTTGAAAAACTCTACATCTCTGGTCCACAGTGTGTTTGTCTATTTCAAATGAAAAAAGAATTTAGCATGAGCTGCAAAAATGGAGTAAGAAACACCAAGTTTGCTTTTGGGACACCAAGAAATAGCTGACTGCGAGGATTAAGCTTGAATCACACCCTGCACTCTTACCCCAGCTTCTAGAAATATACGTCATTTTTGTAATCTAATTCTTTTCTCTCATTACTCAGCTTTGCAGAAAGCAAGCAAGAGTTAAAAACATAAGAGCAGTTTTTAGAGGAAACCTCATGACTAGCAATCAGCACTAATAAGATTCTTTTCCTCTTGCAAGATTCAGAGAAAGCCCTCGATCCATGCCAAGCACATTCAAAGGCAAGGGACTAAGAGCTCCCCGCACAGGTTCATTATCATTCTCAGGTTATCCCAAGCCAAGTGAATCAGGAAAGCAAATGAATTAGTGAGAATTAAGGAGCCTCTGTGGTCTGAACCCTCTCCAAATCTTAGCTAAGATGAAAGGTAGACACTGATGTCTTACGTCCCAAGGTTCTCAGGTTTGGAGCCCCAGTGCCTGGAGATTTCTCTAGAGCCTTGCAGAAATGTGCAGGCAGTTAATGTTGCCTAACGTCTCCTGACCGAGGGTTCAGCCATGTGGGAAAAGTTTTACAAGGCTGCAAAACCAACCCCCTTTCACTCACAATTAATTACAGAAGACTTGCTATATCACCTAGCTGTCAATGGGTCCAGCATGGGCACTTTTTTTCTCATTTTGGTCACTTACAAATAATCAAAGATGCAAGTGTAATGTTTTGTTGTATGATGATATCAAATGGGAATTTTTTAAAAAAGAATAAATCTATAAAATATTTGAAGAGCTAAATGTTAAGCTTGTTTGGAAGGGATGCCTTGAGCTGTGGAGCATGGTTAGAATGTAAACTAAAGACCTTGGAATCACAGAAATTTTTGTCATTGTTTTCATTGTTTTAAATTCTCCTGGAAAATCAGGGTATACCAGAGTGGGAACAGGACATGCTTTGTACTTGTGATGGAGATATAGTAATCTTCAGAGCATCTGTGGGATTTGAAAAAAAAACATGTACTGAAGGTTTGGGAGTAGCAGTTTGTTTTCATTAAATACTTGTTACTGCTAATTATATTTGATCACTATAAAGAATACAGTTTAATTAAAGAAACACAGTGGTTAGGAAAATATTTGATTTCCAAAGGAGAACAATTTATCTTTGCATTACTAAGTAGGAAAAAATAATTGTAACTGAATGTTTTTCAGTACATTATTGGTTTTTCTGGAGAGGTTTTATTCCATTCTGGGGAAAAACCTTGCTCCTTTTCCTAAAATTACAATGAAGTAGCAATTTCAAACCATGATGCTTGCATGCATGTATCAAATTATTTAATGTAAGTAAGTATTTAAAAATTGAAATAACATTTGGCAAATGACATAACATTCTAATATCAATCTGAATCAACACATCTTCTTTCTCTTCGGAAAAGATTTTAGCGTTAACTCTTTTAGTGAATGTTGAAATGTGCTGTGACATTATGTGTTTTCCTTAATCAACATATGGCTATCATTTTCATTTTGCAATGTAATATTTTGAGAGGAGATTAATGGAAAATGAAAGCAGATAACTCTCCTTGTAACTATAGACTACTAGTCACATTGCTTGTATATCATTGTATATAATCTTTCTTTTAAGCAATCACACTAGAGAGTTTTGATTAAAAAAATTATCCTCCTTTCATTAGTTCAGCATGAATAATGCCTATGAGTTCTGCAAATTGAATGGATAAGGCCCTATCTTGTTATAGTTACTATAATACTAAGGAAAAAGGCAAATATCATGTTTATAATATGCAAATGTCAGAGATGACGCAGAGTTGGAAGGAGATTGTATTTTTTTTTTTTTGCAGTACTGACATAGTAAGTACTACTAATAAAAGCACTTTAATAATACTTCATTGTACCTTACAAAAATGTAATTTTTATCTTCCTCTTGGAACATATGGCTATTAATCCTGGAGAATGTCTGTAAAAAAATCTCTGGGCTTTTTGCAAGTTGTATCCATTCTTTTTCTTTTAATTCTTAAACACACTATAATTTACATATGAAAGTATTTGGAATTTTATTTTTATAAACTTCTCTTTTTTATTCCATAGAGAGAGTTGAACCTAAGTATTTTAAAATATACTTTAAATATATTTGAAGCTTTACACCTATCATTCCTCATAGATAATAATTTAAAGTTTGAATTTGACTGGAGCCAAAAAAAAAAAAATCTCCATAAACATACAGTTAGGACAAAGCAAAAAAAGAAATCCTCTTACTTTTGCTCCTGCATTGCATTTTCTTTTATTATTATTATCATTATCACTTAAACACTGTCCAGTGAGAGCAGTTTCTCCTTCCTCCTCCTCTTCTTCCTCTTCCCCTTCTTTCTCCTTGTCCTTTTTCCTCTTTTTTCACTTACTAAAAATATTTGACACTTTGGGATAGATAAAGAAAAAAAAACTTCCACTTTTTTGACAGTTGATATCAATATGGATGAAAACCTGTGTGTTCAAAACTGCTAAATCTGTAAGCAATTTTCTAGTGAAATCAACGTTTACCAGATTTCTGAGTAAAGCACAGGAAAGCAATTAGAATGGTTTAGTACACACTAGATAGCCCAGAGAGTGGCTTTTTGCATGCTTCCGTCAAAGTAGAAACAGCCTTGTTAATAGAAATATTATTTAAAATGCCATGAATCGGCAGCTGCCTACAGTAGTCACAACAACAAGGGGTCCTGCGTTGGCATAGCAGTCTGCCCTGCCCTTGTGCTGTCCACAAATGACCAGGGAAATCCCAGAGGTACTCTTGAATTTCTGCATTCTCATTGCTTCAGCTGTAAAATATCTGTCACTCACATCCAACACTGGCCAAAGTGACACCTGCCAGTCTCAAGAACAAGGACACATCATTGTCCTTCTGCCAACCACATTTCAGAAAAAAGTATGGAACAATGGTGGGGACACAAATCTAATGGTGTATTGTTAAACTTTGCAGTTTTCTTTTTCAGGTGTTTCTCTTAAGGAAGTTAATTAGCAACACTATTGTTTTACATTAGAGAATACATGCTTTTGTGTTCCACTATACATTTAAAATTATTTACAAACAGCTGGTGAAATATATACTAAATAAGCTTAGGCATTGCTGTGCAAAGTGATGTGATACTGTCATGAAAGAACCATCCACAGCTTTGATAAAGCTATCATTGTTATCATTAGAAGGTCTCTAGGATATTTTTAGGGCCCAAGTCCAAAACATTCCTTGAAATCTATTAATTTGAAAGTTTGTGTTTTATGCTTATGAGATAGAAATAGAGAGAGACCTGTCATCATGTCATGTGAGGTTATGCAACATTCGATCCCTCAGTGATAAAATGCAACATGACAGAATGTAATGTAATGAAATGTATCAAAAATGTAAATAGTATACTTTGTGGGATTAGATATCTGCTGTCAATTTCTATAGAAGGGGTCTGAACTGAACTTACTCAGGCAGACAGAAGCTCAGTGAACACCAAACTGGCTGTGGTGTTCAAGAACCGACACTTACCACAGTTCACTGATTTCCCCAATTACTTTGGGGTAGTTTGGCACGTATAGAAATGTTCAACAAAAGTTCTCTTGTTGGACACTTCTGGGAAGTAATTTGATTGTTAATTACAAACGCTCAGGGTGATTGCTCTGCATAATTGTTTTACTCCTTCAGCACTCCATTAGAAGCTTATCTGCCGAAGGTTTATTTTTAGATCCTTGAATTTTTTAACATCTTCCTTATGTCAAACTGATGCAATATGAGTGACCTCTCCTGATAAAAGCCTTTAACCAGTTAGAGTAACCTAGCGTTTCTTGTGAGATACAGCAAAAGAGAAATAGTATGACCACTCTCATTTTATCTCCATCGCTATCTCTCACCAAAGAACACACACACACACATACAATTTCAAAATTCTGCGTCTTCTGAGCAATGACTTCATTTATATGCTCTAAATTGTTTGAAAATTGCAAAGATCAGAAGGCATATTTTAGAATTGAATCAAGTGCATTCCACATACTATTTCTTTTTATTACCAAGCTCTAGTCTCAACTCTTAACAATAGGCCACATGAAACAAGTCCACATTGCCTTAAAGGTAAGTGGGCAGAAGCTCATTTGATATTGCATTCCTGAGAATGGAACCTTTTATTTGCTGTCATACTGATGACTTTTAATTGTCCTAATAAATAAGCTTTTAAAAAGCTTCTAAAATGTTCTCTAATAACACACTTTGGTCTTTGGCCATAGAAATGCAGAAATAATTAGAAGTGACATTGTGTACTCTGCCTTCTGGACTGGGCTGAAGGTGAAGGAGAAAGTCTCATGCTATCCTTGTCAGCTGCAAGGGTAATTACTGCTGGCTGAAATTACTCAACATTTGTTTATAAGCTCCCCAGAGCATGCTGTAAATAGATTGTCTGTTATAGTCCAATCACATTAAAACACTGCTCCTTGCAAACTGCTACCTCCTGTTTTCTGTAAGCGAGACAGAGAGAGCCTGCTGCTCACTTACTGAGCACTGAGCATGGAAGGGCTATGTTTAATGTGGTTGTTTTCATTAGATTCTTCTCTGTCCAAGATCACATTTGTCATTTTCAGGGTCTGAATGCTAGTGGGATACATTACTTTTATTAAGACTCTCATTTGCTTTAGGGAGGATGAATTTCTTTATTATCAGAAAGTGAATATGTGAGTTTTGGAAGAGAATTAAAAATATAGAACAGAAACCACATAACATCCCTTCCACACATATGATTTGATTATATAGAGTTTTAGAAAGTTCATATCATTCACTTGTTAATCTATTTAATGCACATTTATAGATCTCTCAGTCTATGTTTAACACTGGGTTTGGTACTATGAAGACATATATCCTTTACTTTCAGAGAGATTAAAATGAAAGCAAAATAACTTGGATACTGATAAAATTGGAGGAATAAGATATGTGAGAAAATGTATATTTGAAATGCAATAAAGTACTAAAATGGATAGTCAAAGTATACATATGATTAACAAGTTTATGTTTGGAGAAGAAGTAGAATTTCCTGTCTTTGGAAGGGGCCAAGACTTTATGAATGTAATTTATTTGTATATCTTTCAAAAGGGACCAGTGATGCTCAAACAGAAGTTAGTTTGGTTTTCTGATAAACTGTGCATTGAGTTTATCATTTTCAGATGAGAGAGATTTGAGTAGAGCTGCAGACTTTCTGTCCTTAAGAATCTGTGTATATAAGGCAGTGGGAAATTAGCAACAGAAATAACCTGGTTATTCCCTGCACCAAATCCTGCTTTAATCTGTTTGCTTTCTAATTGATTAGTGAGTTTTGCTATTTTGTTTTTGTTTGTGCTGAAGAAAAAACTGGGAATATTTTCTAAGCTTTTTCCATTGATAATGAATTGCAATTTATAAAATCTGGCTGATTATATCTTTAAAATATTCTGAAATTAAGAATTATATTTGAATTCGTCAATAGAATGAATTCTATAAACCTGTTTTAAAGGGAAACAAATATTGAAAGGAAAGTTTTGCATAGAAGGGATACTATTTAGTTGATGGGAGACATAGGAATAAGCTAGTAAAAACTGCAAAATCAAAACCGAGAAATAAAAGGGCTGCTTGTGAAATGAAGAATATTAGGTATTAGCTTACTTTTCAAGTACTACTGAGACTTTCCTCTCCTTCACAGCCTTCCAAAATTCTCAGGGAAATTATCATTCTGTTGTACTTAGTCTGCAAATGATATGAGGTTTTGAAAAACTTCTATTTTCTATTATGTGTAACAGCATTACTAAAAGAGGGGAAAGAGAGAGGGAGGATGGATGGATGGAGGGAGGGGGAGAAGGAGAGAGAGAGAGAGAGAGAGAGAGAGAGAGAGAGAGAGAGAGACACTGAATGCCAGAAATGATAATTCAATTACATTTTATAATAATTCCTGGAAGTACCATATTCTAGGCTTTAGTACAGGGAAGAACATCAAATAGGGAACAAATGTTGGGTAAGCACATATATTGTCCTGGAAAGTCAGGGGTATTTTGCATAGAAGGGCAAATAAACATAAAGATGCCAGTGGGGTGTTCATTTCAGAATGTCTAGCTAACTTTATTTTCAAGAGAAAGCTGAAGCTAACTAAACTCATTCTTAAGGGCCAGCACACATTGTCTTAAAATAGACTGAATTCATTTGTAATCTATATAACATTTTATATGCTCCCCATTATTCACTTTATGCCATTAGGAAAGCACTGAATCTTTAAAGAGAAACTTCCTACAGCTAAAAAAGACATTAAGGGGAAAAAATGCTGGGAGCCGTAGTGACAGGTACAACTAAGCATGTATCCTTCGATTCCCTGGAAACTAGTCAAACACTATCTCATCTTGCAATGGTTGTGTCTGATCCTCTGCTTCAGACATCTTCCTAATAATGGCAACTGCAGAGGTGACTCTCTGCAAATAAGGGCTTGCAGCCACTGGGCATCCATCACATTTCTCCAGAGCAACATTAGACCACCCTAATGGGTACTCCCGTCTTCATTATGATATTAATTCTCTAAATTTCCGAAGTGATTTCATTTGTAATATGACAAAGGCTGGCTGCTCAGGAGACAAACTGTTTTCATCCCCCTCCTGCTTGCTCACAAAGGCTTGCTCTCTTTAGTCTTTGGGGGAAAAGGAATTTGATAGCATCAGATCTCTTGTAATACACAAGGCTGGCTAACAGCTACACCACCTGCCAGCACTTCATGCCTGGCCTTCCAGCCTGAAGCTTTCTAAAGAGCTGGTTGATGAGTACAACATGGATGTTGGTTTGGAAAGAAACTATGTGGAGAGAAAACAGTGGCAGAATAAAAACCTCGGCATGGAAGCTGAGTGGGGTTTGAGCGTAACAGTGGGGTCAGAGAGAGACTAGACACAGAATCAATTGCAGTACGGCTGGTTTGGTACATGCTATCTAACATTACGCTTTTTCCCCTTGTACATTGGAGTCTTTGTTGTTGCTACAAATTCCAGGGCTTCCACCTTTATACAATCCCCAAAATATTGTAATTCATTTTCCTTTCAACATGCTAACCCCTATGGACTTTAATTCAATCTGTCCACACCAAAATTAGCTTGTCTTCTATAATGCTTACTAGATATAAAACTTCTACTCACTAGAAAGTGCTGTCTTGATCAACACTGAGAATTTCTCACTCACTGATCATCATTGTTTCTAATTGAGTTAGGCACTGCAGAATATTGAATCAAGTGACAAAATACCAAGCTTTTGAGAAGTCTTGCACTGGTTAAAACACTGGAATGCATTAAATTTTGCCATTTTCCCCCTCTTTACTTTCTTCTGACAGTGTCTTTCTCTTGCCTTAACTGTTGATATCTCTTTTATTTAAAAAACATTCTTATTAAAAAATCTAATAAATATCTTTCTTTTTTAAGAAGTGATAACCTAATCAATATATTTCTGTTATGTAAAAACCCAATAGTCTAATTAGAGGTAGGTCAGGTTAGTGGTAAAAGCAAGAAAACTTGAATTTCATTTCATTAGCAAACTGTGCAATCTTGTGAAAGTGAAAAAAATATTCCTGGATTTTTACTTGTTCAATTTTAAATGAAGGTGCTGAGCTATAGACATCCAAATTTTCACTATTTCATATTATTTCATATTTATCTATTTATATTACTCTTTCATATATTATTATGTATTTTTTGTCTATACACGTTCAAATATCTGATGCCCATACAGGATGCATTCACATCTTATCTCCTTATTGCAAATTCTAATTAAATATTCATATCATTTTACTAAAATTTCAGGATATTTGTTGCAATTCAGAATCTGGAGTCATTGCTATATTAATTTTAGGGAAACATTTTGTGGTTTTTATACTATATTGATTTCTTTTAGGTTTTATTATAAATCAAGTAGGCTTGTAACTATTATTCACATTGCTGTTAGAAATATCTTAATAAAGATATGTAGGTTTTTAGTTAAAAAACTATTTGAAAGTGATGTTTTGCCTTTTCCTCAAATCATAATCTGCTTGAGAATAAAGTTCTTTCGTACAAAAGAATGCCAGTGAGTGTTTTATCTTTCCATTTAAATTGCTCTGCTGTAAATTTCTTAGTTTTTTTCTTTGATTTAAGAATGTATACTCAAAACTAAGCTTTATTTATTAACCTAAAGCTTCTGTAAATGTTACTGTTTTGAATTTTCCCCCCTGAAGTGCTGGGGATTAAACCCAGGGCCTTTACACTGAGCTACATCCCCATCTCTTGCATCTGTATTGTTTTGTATTTTGAGACAGGGTCTAACTAAGTTGCTAGGTTGCCCTGGCTGTGCTCCAACTTGAAATCCTTTTTTCTCAGACTCCCAGATTGCCTGGATTACAGTTGTGCACCATCACTGTCAGCTACATATTGCATTATTTCACCTTAAAAACTGAGAGTTGGGTACTTTTTTCTGGCAATTCCATTTCTAGAAAAAGTCATATATCAAGTTGCAATATTTTGCTTTTCATGATTTCCAGAGGATAAAAAGTATACACTGAAGGTATTTAACAAAAACTCTGTGAATATTTGCAAATTATTCATTTAAACCATTAGCAATATTTGATTTCAAGAGCCTTTCCCTACAAGTGCCAGGCACTTTTAGCTTCACTGCTACTAGAAATTTCCTAGAACCCTGTTCCTTTTTGAGGCCTTTCCTAAGAGTTAGTGTGCTAAGCTCTTGGCCATAATAATATTACAAGACTTGTTATTGTGACATACCAGAGAGGATATAAGGTAGAGATTCCTGATACCACTCAAGGGTATTCATTATGATGGACACTCCCTTTAGCCATAAATTGAAACAAAAGAGTTGAATTACATTTAATCAATTCATAGAATTTTATTGAATCTGTTGTGTGCAGGCTAGGCCTTCCACTTCTAATGTCCTTCTCAGAACTCAACACTTTCTTCAAATGATTGTGATCACAAAAATTCACAACATTTATGTACCTACAGAATAGGACTTCTGATGTCAAGTTAGTTTTGAATGGTTAAAACAAGCAAGTAGAGATTTATCAGACTTCTGACATGTGACTGAAACATTAAATGAAATCTAAGTTTATGGGTATGTTCTTATTTGATATTTTAATTATCTATCCTTAGTATAGAGTAGATACTTCATATGTGTGTTTTGAACTAACTGACCTACACCAAGGTCCACAACTGACACATTCCAGTTAATTTACAATATAAAAATTCAAATCAATGATTTGAACAATTTATGGCATTAATGAGAACACTGCTATTATGTTGACAATATTATATAGAGCACTTTCTAGGTATAAGAGATTTTTAATGAACATTAGTATTATTTTTGTCATAATCAAACCAAGCATTCATATTGTTTTATGTTATTCTTTAAATGAACATAAATTTAAAGCTCCAGTTAAAATTATTTCCATTTGTGGGTTTTACAATTGAGCTAATTTGTTTTAGGTTATTAATTCATAGAAACATTTTCACTCAAGATGATCAAAGAATCACCAATGAATATTCTTGCAGCAATAAAATGGCAAAATAGACATACGGGAGGATGGATGTTGTAATGGATGCATCGATTCAATGACTTTTTCCTAAATTCATTTAGCTGGCAGGTAGTTAGGTTCTTCTTTCCATAGGTGCCATCTACAGAGATTCAGGACAGAGCTTAGACTCCACCCCGATGTGCTGTTTCTTAAACAACATTTTCCTGATCCAGTAGTTTCCTCTACTATTCTTTAAAAGCATTTGTGAAAGATATAAGTGAATTTAACTAACTCTTCATAAAGCAAACTCGGTCTCACAGTGCTTTTCATATAAAGGTAAAACCATGTTACTATCAAAATAACTAAGACTCTGACTAGAACATGCTTCACATTCCTATGGCTAACACTCACCATGCACCAAGAATATGTTGAATTCTTAGTCATTGAGTGTTAGCCAATATTAGAGGAAATAGCTCTCTGTAGTTGGTTTACATTTTAAAATTTACTTGTAAATGTGCTATACAGAAGACAAGAGTACTAGTTTAACCCTTGTGTTATAGTTTAGACCTACAGTGTCCCCAGAATGTCTCATAGGGCTTTCGGGTGGTGCTTGGGTCATGAAAGCACTACACTCAATAGTGGACTAATCTATTAGTGACATTATAGTAAAGTGATATTAGGAGTGGGACCGTGTTAGAATAAGTGGGTAATTGGAGTTTTTTTTTTTTTTATGTTTTGTTTTTCATGGTACTAGGGATTGAAACCAGGACCTTCAAATTTTCAGCCTTTTTTAATTATTTATTTATTTATTTTTATTTTGAGATAGGTTCTCACCAACTCACTAAATTGCCTACGGTTGGCTAGAACCTTCACTTTGCATGATTTACCCTCCCAGAATCCTGGGGCATTACATGCTCGTGCCACCACACCTAGCTTTGGAAATGTGTGTTATTTTTTCATGACTTCTCCCTTCTTCTTTCTCCCTCTCTGCCTTCTGGTGGCCACTGATTGAACAGCATTCCTCTGCCAACCCTTTTCTCATACCATATATGCCTTGTAGCTTGCCAACAATGAGCCAAAATAAATCTCTCCTTCAATAAGTTGCAGATGTTGGGTATTTTGTCTCATCAATGAAGAAGTGACTGATAAAAAAATGGTAAAAAGAGTTGAGGTATTGCTGTGACTCTACCTGATCATATGGTTCAAAAGCCTTTGGAACTGGTTTGTGGAAGGAGTTTGGAAGTCGTTGGCGATGTGGGATAGAGAAGCCATAATAGTGTAAGTAGAGACTGATGGGTGATTCTGGTCAGAACTCAGAAGACAAGAATGTTGATAGGAATTTGAACAATGAAGACTGTGGTCATGTGGATTCAGAAGAGAATGAGGGATCCACTGGAAATTGGACTAGAGGCCATGCATGTCACATTCTAGAAAAGTACTTATCTACATTTCGCCTTTGTGTGGACCTGAATTTAAAGGTGGCAGAATGACCGATCTGGCAAAGAAAATTTCAAGACAGCCCAATGTTGAGACTGTGATACAGGTACTATTGACTGCTTTTAGTCAGACCTACAGTAAGAATCAGGAGCAAAAATTTTGAGCTGGAAAGATGTGAAAATTTTGCAGCTTTGATGGAAATGATACACCCATAAAGTTGGGACCAATAAGAATAGTTCTAAGTGCAATTAAAAAGAATACATTCATATGGCACTGTTATTTCAGAGATGCCAGTTGCAACAATTGTGAGGTCACGGACATTTCTACTTAGATTTCAAAGAAAAGCCTGGGAGATAGTTGTGTAAAACTGTGAATGAAGCTGCAAGTGCAGTAGAGGCCCCAGGAAGTTGGACATGCCAGGAACATGGAATTTCAGCTGAGTAAAGTCACTAGTAGTGAGTAGAGTTAGCCCAAAAGAACCTATTTGGGTTGTAACTGACAAGGCCATAGCCATGAGATTGCCCAAATCCTTTAAAGTTCACACTTCACCACCATCTTCCCTAGCTACTGGACATGTTGCCATAAGATTTAATGTTTGCCCTCATTTTTAGTTTTTCTTTAGTTCTGTTTCTTTTTATTCCTGTACTCCACTCTTTGGCAATAGGAATATTTACTCTGAAACACGGTATATTAGAAGTATTTAACTTTCTTTTTGATTTTTACAGGGCCTCACAGCTAAGAATTTGTCTTGAGTCCGAGAGAAAACTTTCAACGTGAAGTTTTCAACAATATCAGAACCGTTAAAACCTCAATGACTCTCAGAGATGGAATAAATGCATTTTACGTGATTAAATGAACATACTGTAAGTCTTTTGGGGTCTAGGAGCAGAATATTATTGCTTAGAACCAAGATCTCCCCCAAAACCTTCATGTGTTCAGGTAACTTTAGGAAGTATTTTGTTATGGGTGCACTGTACTCATCAGTTTGTTAATCCATTGATAAGTTCTTAGCTAAGTGCAGTTAGGAGTGAGACCCGGTGGGAGGTAGGTCACAGAAGTGTGACTTGAAAGGGTATGCTTTTGTTCCTGGCTCCCCCTCTCTTGCTGTGCTTCTTGGTTGCCATGGTTGAGCAGTTTTCTTTCAGTATGTCCTGCCATCATGCCTTCCTATTTTGGATTTTGTCAATCATGCATGGACTGAATCTGCTCAAAACGTGACTCAAATAGACGTCTCCCTTAAACTGCAGATGTGGTTATTTAATCTCAGCAATGGGAAAGTAATGAATACCTGGATTCAGTCTTCAGGTTGCTCAATAAATGAGTCTTTGTCATTGAAGAAAATTAACCATTTAAAACTTGAGTTTTCTTATTGCTCAGAAGAGAAAATTGATAAAAATAATCTCTCTGGGCTATTGAAAATTCCTAAAGGATTGTTACTTTAACAAAGCAGAAATTATGCTCTTTTATTTATTTAAAATCATGTCTTACTCCTTTTCTTAAAAATAAAGGGAATGCTAATTTATTCTGCTGTTTTAAAAATACACAGAAAAGGAATATAGTTTTTTTTTTTACACAAACATGCCATTAGGTATTGTTAAGTATTGTTGTTTTGAGGTAAATTGGGGTTTCTAGTGAATTTCCACAAGCAGTTTTTTTTTTTTTCTGTAGACATTTTCCTCTGGAGGAGCAAAATCCTATTACTTATACTATGTAAGAGATGCACCAAGTCAAGCTGTAATAGTGAAATCAGAGTTTGAAAATTACTGATTTATTTTGTTTGGTTAAAAAAATAAGAGTAAAATACATTGCTATAATTAATTAAAAAATGAATGATTTTATAGTAGCTTGCAAAATCAAGAGTGTGCTAGAGGTAGAAGCTCTTCATTTGTAAACATGGAACCTTGTTTAAGAGGAGATTTCTGTTTTCTTAGAAAGCTCTTCCCTTGGAGTTCTGGGTGATTCTTTTTGTCACTTCATTCAGGTGCTTGCTAAGGTTCACCTCATCAGAGAGGATGCTTCCTGATAACATTCTGAAAATAGCAATGCTATGACACTCTATCACCTTCCCTTGTTTTATTGTTCTTTACATAGTACTTGTCACTATTGGAAATGCATTTATTTATTGTCAGTATCCTCTCCAATCCTCAGCATGAATTGATACTACCCGATGAAGCTGTGTCACAAGTGACCAGTATATACTTCCTGGCACAGAAAAGTTGCCCAACTAACACTGAGAGAATGAATAACTTTGAGTAACTTTGTGCTCAGCAGATCAGTTGCACTGAAGGAACAGACTTGGTGTGGAATTAGGAATAATCTTTGCACCAAAAGAAGCCCACTTTTTGGACTGAGGCTTGTCCATCAAATATCTATAAGCCAAAAAATTTTGTACGTATGTGGGTAAAAGCAAAATGGACTGGTAAGAACTACTGTGAAGTGAAAAATGAATCCGTATCTTTAAAAACTCACACATTTCAATCACTGTTGGAGCTAAGCCACACATAGCTGTTTGCTATATTTGGCTCCCGGAGGTCATGTGCTTTGAATGTGTGCTAGGTAACCTCTGTGGAAGAGTGAAGGTAGAAATGACCTTGTGTCCTATTATGAAGGTGGCAAAAATATAAACCAAAATAAATAAAACTGAAAAGGAAGCCACCTGAAAATTTGAATAGCTATTGATGTAGAAGGTCACCAGGAAACAGAACTTGGGCCCCTAGATATTGAGCCTGAGAAAGACAGGGTATTTATCAATAATTAACTTGATATTTTCACGAGAACAATGTTTAATGTGATCTTAAGTATTCATTATGAATCACTAGTTTTCAAACTATCCATCCCTTTTTCTAAAGTGTGCAGGCAAAGAAAATTTAAGTTATAGAAAATTTTTGTTTCAGAAAACCTATTTCATTCTGGATAGCTACACTAACTTTGGGGTGTTTACTGCATTGTTTCAAGCTTTATGTGAAGTATTTTAAAACTTGACTTCTTTTCCTTATAAATAATTTCTCTAATTTCAGCTCACCAAGTAATACTTTTCCATATGTCTAGTTTCCCACTTTACTACATTGAGCTTAACTTTGGAGATGAAGCCAACATACAAATATACCTTGGAGACGGTCATTTTAGGTACAAGAAGTTACCTCTGTTTAGTGTTATAGAGGTTTTGTGTTTCCTGGCTCTTCTTATTGACTTCTGGTTGACTTCTAGTTAATATTAAAATTATCTTCTCAGCATTCATGGAGGTACCTTGCTCCCAATCCTCTGCCCAGTTCTAGGAACTGATGAAATCTAAGTTGATAGCCTGGAATTGGTTGCAGAATTCTCTTCTCCCATCTAGTTACTTTTCTTCTCCTTGCAGGCATGAGAAGACATGTCTCCTTAGATACTCCTAATGAAACAATGGCAAACTTATTCAATAAAGGTTGTCAGACCTCAACATTTAAAGAGGCCAATGATGTTTTAATTTAATTCAGTGGACGTTTATTGAAAGCCTCCCATGTTCCGGAGTCTGCGTGGTTTCTACTGCCAAAGACTGTGCAGTACAGAGGAGATAGTGGCACACTCTGTGAGTGCGTCCCATCCACAGAAAAGCAAAGTATCTCCAGGCCAGACACGCATGTGGGGACATCATGTTTGCCCATCATGCAGGCCTTTTCTTTTCAATGTGTATAGTGACTTTTTCTATTCTTAAAAATTCTAGGTTCTTAAAATTTCTAGCACATGCATCTTCAACTCTAATTTAAATATCAACAAGCAGAAATGGAGTGTTTCTATCTGGTCGTGCTAATAGGAAAGCCTGGATTTTTCAGTATTCCTCAACCTTTATTTGTCTGTGTGGAAAACGAAATTCCAGGGGTAGTCTGGCTCTCCAGAGTTCAAACCTGCAAAGTATTAACAAAAGTGCTGATTTTATCTGTCCTGAGGAGAGGCAAAGACTGTGTTTCTAGGGCACTAACTGTAGATTTACAGAGCTCCTTTCAATGGTGATGTTCTGCAGGAGCAAAACGGGGAGCGGATTTATAGGAAGGGAAAATGAAGGTTGAAGGAAGCTGCTGCGAATGGCACGTGTTTTCCATTGTGCACAACAAGTAGCCAGAGTGAAAAAGCATGACTGCCAAACTCGCACACACTTCCCTCTGAGTACAACTGAAGCAGAGCTTCCAATATGTCTGCTTGATATACACCTGAAGTCCTGTCGGTGGAAAATATGAATGTGCATAAAGCTCTTAAATTTAGTGTTTGAGGTGGGTGGAATGAGCTACTCACCTTCCCCTCTACCTTCCTTGCTTCTCTTTTTTACTTTCCTTCTTGCTCCTCACTATGTGAATTTATGATTCAGAAATTATTCAAACTGACTTCAAGCTCTGTCATTTTTTCATGGGTGTTTTATGCCTATTCGTAGATTTTCATCCTGTCATTGGATCTAGAAGTGGTGGTATATCATTAGGTTAACATGCTTTACTGTACTGAATCTGTCATCTTGGTTAACTGCAGTGTGATAGGAGCCAAACGAAATTCTGAAACAAACCATTCAACCTTTTCTGCAAAGCATTAAACAGGAAGAAAATTAGTTCCATAAGTTGAACAAATGCTACATTAAAAATAGAGACTTTCATGTCTTGGCATTGAAGCCTTTATGATTTTGTTTACATCGTAGAAATATTAGCTTGGGGATGCTTCTACAGGCAGATAAAAATTAATGTGTCTTATCTTCTTTGTCTTTTCTGATGGTTAGATACTCTACTTGTCTGACTTTCTAGTAAATAAGTGCAACTCGCTGCATATGATTATAATGTATATGTTAGCATTATTTAGTTCCTTTGGTTCTTGTACAATCTTCAGAATCACATAGTAGGAGAGCAATTCTGTTCTCAGAGAGATACTTGAGTTTATACTGTCTATATTATTTTTCACTTTCTCTTTCTTCCCCAACTAGCACTCTCCCCACCTCTCTCCTTTTTTAAAAAACTGTCTCCTCTCCCAAATCTGTAAGTTAATTTTTCTTTGTCTTGTTGAGCCAGGGTCTTGCTTTATGCAGTTCAGGCTGGCCTTGAGGTCACTGTGTAGCCCAAACTGGTCTCAAATTTGCAATGATCCTCCTGCTTCAGCCTCCCCAGTGCTGGGATTGCAGGTTGTACCACCACACCTGGCTACCCATCCCAAATTTGATAACTTTTCTTAGTGAAAGTAAGTTGAGGATCAACCATCTTAGCTGCTATCTCTATTTAACTGCTTGTCTCTGAGTTTGAATAGAAGGCCTTTCCTTGGTAGCTTAGTAATTTGTGTGATACAGATAGCTACTAGAATTGGCAAATTAGTCATCATCACCTTGTTGTTTGCATATAATTTGGGACAATAGCTATAAGTGAATATAAGACAAATCTGATTTCTGGGCAAAATTATGCAACACTTCATCCACAGAGTCTAATATTTATAAACTGGAAACCTCAGGGTTTAAAATTGCAGGTTCATTGTCAAGTGCAGTTCACTTCTTTGTCTGAAGAGACACAAGCCTAAGTATCTTCATTATGGGAACTCTACTAGTGAGCTTCACAGTAGCCATAGACCTGGTGGCACCACTAGGCCCTGTGGGACATCCAGTCATGCTCTGCATCTGCATGGCATAAGAAAAAGTTGGGTGAAAGAAGTGGAATGGAAGAGTTTTTGCGTTGTTTGTTTAAACTCTGACACGTGTTTATTTGTATGTTATGTATGTTTAATTTTCAGAGCTTCATCTTGATTTGTCTTTTATAATCATTCCTGGGAGCTTACATTTAAAAATAATGTCTAGAAACTCTAGAGAATGGTTTCCTGAGTAAATGGCCACTTGTGACAAGTTGGCATTTGCTGTGTTTGAAAAGATGCTGTTGCTCACCAGGGAGCTTTACTATTGCAGGTTGCCAGCAGTCCTTTCTACAGAATGCCATCATTCCTTGGCAATTAAAACAGAGAAGGCTGCACTTCCCAGATTTACCTTATAGGATTACATACAATTTTGAGCCTTCAAGATTGTAAGGTTATAAAGTATTATGTGAAGGTGGGCAGCCTCAGAGAGAAAAATACAACACTACTATTCTCAGCTATCCCAAACAAAACCTTGAATATAAATGACAAAAAAATAGGCACAATATACTCTAAATTCTATTAATACAAGACACAGCTGTTAAAAGTCATTCATATTAAATATAAATGATCGTCTGTCAATTGCAATGGGTGGAATGAATCAATGTATTAAATTAAGTTTCTTCCAAGCTAATGTTAGGATCTTAACAGTTAGCAGGCTGATGTTAGAATATTAGTAGTTCACATTTGCTGTGCAAGTGATAATGAGAAGGAAAGGCCCAGAGGTGTAGGAAATGGCAAATGAGAGACACTCCAGTAATAATTATTTTAAATCGGTTAAAGTAGATTTACAATTATCTAGGTCATACTTATCTAAGCCATAAAGTAAATAATTTATAGTTAGGAGATATGCAGATACCTAGAAATGACTGTAGGTATTTGTACTTATTATGCTTTTTAAATCTATACATTGTACATTCCTGAAAAGTAATGTCAAAAGCAGGAGGATACTGAGGTAAAAGTATAATACTTGATACCCAAAGACTTAGATATGAACTCCATCTCTAGCAAGCCTTCAAAGTCTATCACTTTCTCTCTCCATACCATGGAACAATATATCTGCTTTTCTTATACATTATATTTTGTGCCCTAAAGTTAGGAAATAAAGTTAGATGAATAAGACCATGTGGAGCCACAAGGTCATCAAATGGATAGGGAGCAAACAAATTAAACAAACTGTTTCACCAGCACAGAAGAGGTAAGAAGAGATGTTGCACTAAAGCACCTCCATCATCTGCCTGGTAATAATCTGTATAAATCTGCCCTTTAATGGGCAAGGAAACCCTTAATCAAGAATCATATGTCATTCACTTTGTCATCACTAGAAACTAGCTTAGGTTTAGTACAAAATAGGCACACAAAGCATTTTTGGTGAATGATTGACTTTTAAGCCACATGGTTAGAAAAACATTGTACTGTATGTCAGGAAAACCTTAATATGGAGCCATGTACCATGTGAGTGCTGCTGGGTTGATACCAACCATGCAAGTGCGTGGCAGGCTCACAAATAGGAGTTCTGAGATGGATTAATTTAGATCATATTTCTAGTATACCCACCACAGTATCTGGCATGGAGCTCACTAAATAGAACTATCATACGTGCTGTGATATAAGGAATATGAACTACAAATCACCTGCTCCCCAAAATATCATACCTAAATGGTCTTTCTTATTTGTAGGATGGTTGAAATTCTCACCATTAGATATTCATTCTGACAACTAAAGAATTGCATTGGTGGAAATCTTACTTGAAGTATCAATGTTCTTTAGGCTAAAGATAAAACATTTAAACTAAAGGTAATCCTTAATACTCTAATGTAAATTCATTTTGGATGCTTGTCAGCCTACTATCAGGACCATAATAGTGCATGAGGTATAGGAGAAAAGCCCTTTATAAAAGGGAGGAAGAAAGAAAAGTGTATAGCCTGGAGCTCTATGGGCAAGACTGCAGCCACACGCTCAGTATGGACCCTGGATGGTTGTGGGGCTTTCTTTTCAGCCGGGAGACATGTGATACCATTGACTCTATCAGCTCATTCTTTAAGAAAGTTTCACTGGAAAGTGATAGGACAGTGATCGCAATCTTCACCCAGCTGCAGGCTAGTTCTGACTGTTTCTGGCAATCTGTCAATGAAGTAGATAGAGAGAACGGAAAACTTCATGTACTAAATTCCCTCTACCATGATAAGAAGTGAGAAATAAACTTAAGAGAATATCAAAGTGGGAGAGTTGATAGGGGTTAAAGTGGCCACATCTGTACATTTCCTTTTCTGCTCCTGTGTCATTAAGAGAAGACATCAATTATTGAGCTGGGGGATTTGGTATGGAGCAAGACACCATAGCAATAGTGCTGTCAACTACATTGATCACCCGCTTCCTCTCCAACTCAGGTGTCACTTATTTAAGCATTTTTTGAAGACAGCGATGTCAGGCTAATTCGTACTGGGAAAATGCTAAAATAAAAAGTATCAGTATGCACCTGAAATCCTGATTGGAAGTCAAATAGTGGGCATGAAGATTGCTAAGCACATGTGAGAAATAAAACTCCATAAACCTTAGGTAAAGATAAGTATTGTGACTTTTATATAAGATTTAGCAATATGTGATTTTTTTCTAGTATTAGAGGACAGGTTACTTTATTAGTATGCTTGCAGCAGGTAGATGAACAGTGCAAATGACATATGATCATTTGTCATGAACATCTTACTGTCTCAATTAAGTGTCTGTTTAGATAGGATATTCTTCAGTGAGCTATCCTTCTAAGACCCGGTGGTATTTCATGGTACGTCAGTCAATAACCTGCGTCCTCAGCCTAATTGCCAAGGGACTTTATGCTGATTCTAACCCAGAGGTTGGCCTTGGAACATATAAAGTTATGTTTTCTAAATGCAAGCCTCATGATCTCTGGAAGGCGTTAGCAATACTCTTCCTGCCCACTGCACAAATTCCTTCCTGTAAATGCCAGTGATCATGGTGTAGACAAGCATGTGCCCCAATCTCATGGTTTTACTTGAAAGTAAACTTCCTATCAGCTTCAAGAGCCTCACTCTCTGTCATAGTGTTAGCATTTCATTAAAGCAAATGGAATTAGAAGAAGAAATAAATCAGTCAAATCACACGAGAAGCACAATTTTTCATGTGTTACTTCACTCATTGTTGCATGAACCAATGAAATATTCAATATGTTAATTTGTAGCCAGGTTGAAAACGTCAAAAAATAGTTAATTTTTATTCCAAACACTTGTCTGTGTTATTTAGAAATAAACCTTGTTTAGCTTACTCATCTCTGAGTCTAGAGATGAATGAGAAATGTTCTCTACATTATTGTTCTAAAGAGAAAATATTCCTGTTTTGCATGCGTGTACATATGCATAAAAGCATACATATTTTACAGTTTTTGAAGTTTTAGGGGAAATATGTAATTAATCTCAATGTAGGGAAAACTTGTGTTTTACTCCTTTCAGTAAATGTGTGCTTATTGTGAGAAAATAATCAAAATATTTGCTAAGGGTAAGCTTCCCAATATATAGACTTTAATACATATCTGCTTGTTAAAAAGTAAATATTCCCCTAATTGTGGCAGGCAAAAAACATCTGGTAAATTTTGACATTCTCACAGGATTTGCTATTATTCTGACAATGAATTCAGATAACGATTAGGTTCATTTGCCACAATTTTGTCTTACCTTAAGAGAGTAAACATGCACTCAGTGAATAACAATATAAAGTCTATGAAGAAAAGCTTTGCATTGAATATGTTTGTTAAATCGAAGAAATGTTTTAGAGCTGCCACATAAGGTTGCTGAGGCTGTGGACTGCACAAATATGACTGGTTGGAGGACTGGATACGAATTTAAATCTAACTTGTTCTTGCCTGAACTTGCACTTGTTCTTGGGACATCTCGTACCACTGTTTATAGTTTCCACAAATGCATCATAAAGGCATCCTTTTATCCAAGCTTAGTTTTTAGTTTTAAAATTCATCTTCTGGAATTCTATCTTTGTGACTCAATTAGATGAAAATTTGAAAGAAGTAATAAGTAGAATGCAAATTTGACTTATGTTTTCCACATTTTGTCAACTGCATAGATTTAAATCATTTGTAAGAAAACATTTCCAGTCCAGAAAAATGCATCCAGGATTTCATTTTTATCTTCCATAAACTATCTTTGATAAAAGCTGAATAGTCTTATTTGGAGGAAACTTACCCCTATTTGAAAAATCACAGTGGATAACAGGTAAATATAATATATTTTTAGTTAACAGCTTTGCAGTTAAAGAAAGTAGTAGTAATAATTTCTTAACCAAATATATGTAAAATAATCTATGTATCTTTTCTTCTATATCCTTACTCAGTTGTCATTAAAAAAATTTAGAGTGAATGAGTATCATGAATTACAACTCAGTTGAGGTCTAAGATTTAATTAACATTTCATTTATGTTTCTTTAAAAAATGTGTGCCTCTTTAAGTTACATTGATAAATGAAACACTCTATTTGTTCTCAGAGAAATTAAGACTTAGTCTTCGACTCAAATGGCACTATGAGAGAAATTTGATGTTATGGTGCAAAGCAGTCACTTTTAAAGTCCACTCAAAGTATCTTCAGTCTTGAGTGACCAGGGAGAGGAGAGCAAGCTTATAGAGTCAGTGTTAAACCACAACACATCAGGATTAGAAGGAACCACATCTGCTGTCTAGTCTCATCTGCATTCAGAAATGCTGCCTATTCTATCCATGACTAACTCTGCTTAAATACTCCCCAAGGAAGTTCAATTTGGTCCCAAGACTGTTGCTATAGTGTGAATGGTTAAAATTCTAAAATTTGTGTTAAAACTTAGTCTCGGGTTCAATATTAACAATAGGTGGGGCTTTTCAGAGATGATCCAGCCATGCAAATTCTGTCCTCAGAAATGGGACAGACACCTTATAAAAAGAGCCAGAAAGAGGGAGTTAGGTCCTTTTCACCTTTCTGTCCTATATACTGGGACTTCAGAGCTTTGGCTCCTCCAGAGGGTGCAGCAAAAAGGCACCATCTTGAAAGGAGGGAAAAAAGTCCTCCTCAGACATGGAACCTGCTAGCACCATGATCTTGGACTTTTCAATCTTTGGAACTATGAGAAATAGACTTCTGTTCTTTATAAATTACCTAATCTCAGATATTTTGTTATAGCAGCACAAATAAACTAAGACAATTAATTCTAGATACTGATGGCTGTGCTGTTTGTATAATTCTAACTTTGCCTCATGTTTATTCATGGCTTCTTCTATTCGTAGCCACCACTCATCCCCAGTCCAACACAAATGACTTTGAGCTGGGCTATTCATTTACAGACCAAATCACAAATTTCTCTTACAGTTAGATGTGGCCATGTGGTTAATTATGGACCTATGAACTGTGAGCTAAAAAAAAATGTAGAACTTCCAGGTCCTCTTGTCAAAGACAAATATCCTAAATATTCTGGGACTTGGGAAGTGGTGACAACTGTAGGAGATAGTGGAATTCGGAGAAGTTGTATATTAAAAGGGGTTGAGTTGTTGTCCAGTTTGGGTAGTGGATGCCATTGTAGGACAGAAATTTCTACCATCTTCCTGCCATTGATTTTTCTATTTTATTTATTCCCACTGCATTTTTGGATTCTTTATAACAGTTTTGTGTAGACACTGGTGAATACAATTACATATGGAAAAATCTGCTTCCTCTTAATTTCTCCTTTTGGCTGAAGTCATAGCCCCTAGAATTGCACAGAATTAGTATAGTTCTTCTCAATTGCAGGTTTGCTCTGACTATTTGGAAATAATTATTGGTTAATGACTTATTTCTTTTCTTTTTCTTGACTAAATCTCTTTCAGGCTTCATTTGCTCTAAATGCATCCTGGGTTTGCTGCCCTGTCACACTGTTCTCATGTTCTTTACATCATGTAACTGATTTTAAAATCCTTTATGCAGTGCTCACATCTATCTGTTAAGTTTATCTTGTTGATTTTAACTCTTTGCTTCAGAAGCTTGAAATAGTTTTGAGAGCATGCTGGCTTCAATTTGACCACTGGTAAATTTAAACAAATGACTCGATTGCTTTTTTCTTAAGTCAGCGGGTGCTTGTACTCAAACTTCTGCATCTGAAATGAAATCCTGAGTGTTTAAAAAATATGTAGTACAGATGTTCCTTGTTTGACGATGTACCTGTTTAATGACTGTTTGGACTTACGACTGAGGTGTGCTGTTTGGACTTACAACACACTGGTCAGATTTATGATCTGTCTTTTTCTATTGTACAGTTCTGTACAACTTGTTTATAGAGTCTCAGTGTGTTTTTTTGTAAAGTACACCTTGTTTATACACTACTGTAATTTTTGCTGATTGTATTGTACAGTACTCTAGTTTTATGGTCTGCTATGTATTACAGTAGTGCATACGAGAGTCATGCAAATAACAGCAAAGTCGTAAAGCTGGGGTTTTCCCTGACAATTTTTTGATCTGAATATTGTAACGTACATACTATATGCAATGCCTCATTTAGTAACCAACTCGTTTAATGACACAGTCACAGGAATGGAACTTGGTTGTTAAACGAGGAGTATCTGTATTACTCCTACCACTCATCCTAATGATAATACATTCCCAGTCACTGTAAATCTTCTGCAAGGCTTACCTGATGTATGACTTAAAAAAAACCCTAACACTATTCCCATTTTGATTAATTTTAAACAACTCTTTGAGAGTAAGAATAACTTGTCTATACTGCAGAAAAAATGGTATATGCAAGATCAAACCTGGGTTGTATGACATCTAAGCCTACTTAATAACTAAACTCTGCTCACGTTGATGTGCCTTACTTTCTGAAAACTATAATCTTCTTTGGGTTTATAAGAGGTTTCGTGTCTTTAAAGGATAAGGTATTTATTTAGCTGTCATCACGAATGGTTGTGTTTTTCTGTGTCTATTTTGGTCATTTTCTTAAAATAAGGAAAGGAAAAAATTCAAATATTTCTGGAAATGAAGTAATTTATTGAAACTATTGGACCTGTTTTATACAAGGAAGCTTGACTTTTTCCACTTTGTCAAGAAGATGTTTTCTACTCTGAGTCTTTTTGCAACAGACTATTCACAACTAAATTTGGTCTTGAAAAAGAAAGTCTTGTTTGTTCTTCTATTAGGTTTAATTTTTGATCCAGCTAAAAAGATTAGCACCATTCTCAGAGCCACATTCTGTTATCTAAAGGACTTAATTTTTTTCTTTTTGGTGTTTCCTTTCTTTGATAAGTTGACCAGGAAACTTATACACACCCAAGAATTCTTGAGTGCTGGCAAAGCTGACTGTTGGCATTGATGTGAAACAGGTGTAGTTTGTGTTTGGGGCTTCCATCTCCACATCAAAAGAATTTCACCATATCCTGTAAGTCTAATCACCTTCCTTCTATGCAAGCCATGTTGCTTTTCTTATGCCCCTCTCTCTTAAAACTCAAGAAAAAAGAATGGAAGCTAAGGATTTAGGGCTATTCTGATTGACATATTTAAATACCTTGTATTATCTTGCTATAAAGATGGATGTTACTATATAATAACAACAGAAAGTATCACTGAGTTCAGGATGAGTTTACTAATCATCTATTTCAAAGTCCTCATTTTACAGATTAGAAAACTGGGTCCCAAAGAGCTTCAATGATTTCTTCATATTCAATCTGAAAAGGAGATAAATTTGAGTAAGAGAATTTTAAGAGCTCCTTCAAACCTCAACAGAGGAGGTTTTATATTTTTATTTTTATTTTTTGGTTTTAAAACACTTGTATGTATCATCTGACTCTAAACCACATATTCTTCAATTTGTAAAACAATGCATCCAGTGGTAAATAATATTTAAACCGTGCTATTTAAACCTACCTCTAGTAGGCAATTGATATAGTCAATAATAAGAATAATAATATTACTTTGTATCTTTGTTACTTTTCTCAAGTTTCTGGAACAAAATACCTGACACTCAGAATTAAGAAAGGAAAGGTTTATTTAGTACACAGCTTGTGGAGGTTTCAGCTCATAATCAGCTGGCTCCAGGCAGGGTGGCATGGCAGAGGGGCAGCAGTTCAAGGTGGCAGAAGACAGCAAAAGCAGCAAGAGCAAAAAAAGGAAGAGCAAGTCTCTTTTCCTTCCTTGCATTCTATACAGGCCACCTCACCCCATCTGCAGGGTGGGTGTAGCACTCACAAAATCTCCCTGCACTCCTCTTTCATAGGATGAGGATGTTTACAAAGTAAGGACCCTGGTTCCCTGTTGAGTCCCTTAGTTAAACTTCTAAAGTTCTGAAGTTGACACAGTATATCAAGTGTAATGCTTCACATAATACCAAATATTAATTGAGCAATTACTAAAAGCTATAAAATATTATAAGTGCTGCACATTGCCAACTTATTTTATCCTCAAAACAATGTCACTAGATTGGTAAACATTGTCATCTCCCTTTACAGATTAGGAAATGGAGGTTCAAGGATTTTTTCAGGTCACATGTCTGGTAACAGCAAAGCCAAGAACTCAAAATCTGGAATTTGGCTTTAAAATGTGTACTACAGTAGTAAAGTACCTCTGATAGAGGAATTATTACATAGTGCTTCAACAATAGATCAACTGGTATGTATGTATGTGTGTACTTATATGGGTATAATTCATGATATGTGCCATATTGTGTTACTGTGTGTGCAATCTAGTCCATACGTGACTAACAAAAAAGTTTCAGAAAAATGTTGTTATAGGTTTTTATATTTATCTGAATAAAATTAGCTCCATGGGTTAAGAACTTATGAAGATAACTGAAGTACACTGCAGAAAACTATATTCTTTATGATTTAATGATTATAATTATAGTTATCAAATTCATATAATTTTTATTTGTTTTAAAAGAACTATGTGACCTTATTTATACAATGTTTTCTCTTCAAAACAGTTAATCCATAAATAAAGCAGTTAGCTGGGAAGGAAATCTGAGACAGAACAAAATAGAAAAAAATGATATATTCTTTAGATAATATGAGAAACATTTTGAATAAAAAGAAATTGTATTGGCGGGTCAAGAATGTGAGGGAACATTTTTGATGCTTTCATTTTCTTACCATCCGTATTTTCAAAGAAGCCACCATCCTACTATCTCTGGTTCGAAACTCCAGGACCCTTTGTAAAAGATGCAGTCTATTCTTTTATTCAAAAAGAAATCTTCAAATTATAAGGAGGCAAAGGTATTAGTGCTGGGTTCCTTCTTGCCTTTCAAAATAAGCACAGTAAAACTAAGCTTAAATATTATTTCTCTTGAGTGATTTTATTAATGTATAGCTGAGAATTATGTATTCAGGAAAATTATGTATTCAGGAAAAGTACTTTAAAGTCTCTAATTGACAGTTTTTAGATTACAGACATGTATGGTTTATTGGTTATTAACTAAGACTTTATATGTTTTGCTTTTCAAGCTTTTATACTGTTTACTTTTGACTCAGTAACATGCAAAATAAATTCGGAAAATAAATACCTAATGCTTTATGAATCTTGGCATATTCAGGTTGTTACTAAGAATCAAGAAATCAGAAAAGCTGCTCTTTTAATGACAGTGTATGACTGGGTTCAACCGGCAGCCTTTAATATGATTTACATTTATGACCAAAGCTGTATATTCTCTATAAATATACACAATAAGTATTCTTTGTCAATGATGAAAAGGGAGAGTGGGTTTCAGAAGAAAAATTAGACACCAGTTGTCAGTTAATTTTAGCTAGCACTTTCATTTCTTATAAGAAAATTCAAAATGTGGCAATGAATTAAAAAATACAAAATGAAGTTCAAGCTGTTTAAACTTAATTTGCATCATATTAACTAGATCAAATTTCTACTTGTTTCCTCAACCAACATTCACAGTACACCTGTATTGTAATAAAGATCCAAGAAATAGAATGAAACTCTGGTTTTGCTATAAATAGATCACCTATATTTATTACATGAGCCTGGCAGATATTTAGCATAGATTCATGTTAGTCAAACTAGTGTCACCATATTAATACTCTACTTCAAATTATGAAATGAGACTGAATTGGCATTTTTATCAAGACATCTTTTGTGATTCACTTGTGTCTCTGCCAAACTACATTTGCGCACAAGTTTTTATATTGTAAATCAGATCATTTGCTTTCAGATAAACTCTTCTTGTAGAAAAAAATAAATGTAAGACCTATAAATAGATACTTCATAACACACTCTCTGAGGATGGAGAAGGCAGTAAAAACCTAGGGTATTAGAATTTACAGTTTACAATTTTGTATTCACTTTATTTGTTGTTATGATTAGGGAAGAAAGGATTAAATTAATTTTTGAAACAAAATTGTAGCAAAATATCTGGGTATCAAAAGTTAGCTGGAATAAAAATCCCATTATTTATCTTTTGTTCTTTCCTTTTAAAAAAGATAAAAGGCTCTCAATTGTATTTCATTAGCAAGGCTCTGTTCAAAGTCTAATATTTGAAAATTTGACAAGTGAAGAAAATAACTTAGTCTAAAGATGACATATTTAGGAATTTATGATTTAGTTTTCTTCAATCTAGACTTTTGTGCTATTCTTTAGACAAGTTCTGTAAAGAGCTTTCATGGCCAACCACCTTTAAAATGATCAAATTGATGCTTGTTTTGATTCTTTCAATTATTTTGTTATTCTTACTATTTTATATTTATTCTAGTTTATTATTTTCTATTAAAAGAGAAAAAGTAAAGAGATAATAACCATAACCTGAATCCATAGAGGAAATGAATATTGTAGAATACATAAATGTAATTGTTGCATTTTCAATTTTTACACTGACTATAGGAAGAGAACAACCTGATAACAGAAACGCCTCTCGCATTTGTAGATACTGATAAAAATAACTACACTCCTATTTATTTCAGACTGGTGTTATTACAAAATGGCATCCTCTATCTTGAATCTAAAAGTTAGACTTGGTGAAACATCAAAATGACTTGATTGTTGTAGCCAAATAATTATAAGAATGAATAAGAGACGGTTCTCTTTTTTCCTACTGGTTTGGAACCAACCACTAGTTTCCTAGAGCTCACTAAGGTAAAGCAACAAATATAAATAAAAACAGACAAGGAGAGAATGGCAGAGAATCAGATATATAGAAAAAAACACATTGAAAAATAAGTAAGATAGAAAATCAAAAGGAAATGTAGCCATGTAAGGATGGAGTGGAGAGACTGCCTGAGCCGTAGAAACTGGTCACATAAATAGTCATGAAATGAAAAGTTTTGGATTGGTATTGAAGTTAAAAAAAAAAAAAAAAAACTACTTAGAGAAAGGCCAACAGGCCAGACTAAATAATCCTCGACTTACCGTTCAATTCTGAATCCCATATTAGCTGCAGAGATTTTAATGTAAATATGCCATTACACTGTCATTACAGTGATCAGGCTTCATGGCTCACAGGTCACATCTCAGCCACTGTTAATTTTGCAGGCAAAAGCTTTTTTTCTCTTGAAATGTTAATAACTTTCTATTAGTTAATGTAGCGTGACTAAAATTCAGATTAGATATAATTCATTTTAATATCTGTGACTGGCTATCCTGATCATTTAGCAATGGTTTCCAGCTGAATACAAGATGCTAAATTGGACTCATTTGCATAGCTCTGTTAAAGCAGTGCCATTCTAGAGATGTAGGCATCTTCAAATTAATTTAAAAGATTTTTTTTTCTTCTTGGTTTTGCTACTAGGATAAAATCTTTGGTTGGTAACTAATTGAAGTTACTATGAACTGAATACGCATCCTTTTCTCTGCCCATCCTCCCATCCTCCAAGGAAAAAAGAAATCAAAACACTAGTCAGGAGTATTAATTGGTGAGTGTCTGAGAACATAGGGAGGGCTCAATTCAGTAATGTTATTACACAGAACTTGAACTGTTGACAAGGTCTCTAACAACCAAATCCTCAAGAACATTTAGTTCCTCTTTTGCAAGCCTGTTTTTAACTGTTCTCTGTTGTTAGGTTCAGTATTCACTGCCTGTCTAGTATATGGAATCTAGTTTGGTAACTAGACAGAGAAGATACAATGCTTTCCATGGAAGCTTTTGCCAGGGTACAAAGCACCGTTGTTCGCAATCAGGGTTGGAGTCTGGAGTCTGTTTTTCTCTTCCTTTGCATATATAACACCCATTAATGCTAATGGAAAACACAGATGGTACATTCAGCACACTCATGTAACAAGGGGCTACCAGACTCTTGAAGTGTAGCAGCAGTGGGTAGACGCTCACACAATTCAGTAAGTGCACCTGTGGAAGAAAACAGGACTTCTTTCATTGTAACTTGATTTTTATTTGTACATTTCATATTTGGTCATTTAACTTTTATTCAATTAAATGAAAAAAATTAAAGTATTGACCACTTCCCATTCCTTCACAGGCATCACAAATGTATGCATAGAATGCGTAGATAATTTTTTTTTTGAGAGGCAGAGGCAGATTTGTTAAGCAGCATCAAAGAAGATGCCAGTCAAAAAGGAATGTGGGCCTTCAAGAAGTGAGATCTTTGTGGATAATCTCATGTAGCTACATCAAAAGATTTGATTCAGAAATGCAAAGATAAATGTTAAAGATTTTTAAAAAATTTTACTAACCTTAAAATTAGTATTTGAAATATCCATGTTCTTTTTAAAAATATACTTAGTAATTATCTATTGACATTTAAAGACCTTTTGGTTTTGGAACTCATTTTTGGAATTTTTGGGAATGAAGATGTAAGCAAAAAATAGGTCTTAGATATCAAGATTTCTTTTTTGAATTCAATCATTTCTAGGACATTAGAACAAAATTATATGTGACTTGAGAAAAAAAACAAATCTGTGAGGTGTGATAGAAATCCATGGTGCATGTTTTAATTAAAAACGATTATAGTCAATGACATATTGCTATTAATCATCCTCAAAATACTTCCTCACCTTTCTGAAACACTTATCTCATTCTTGCTGCTTTCTGAAGCGGTTCTTGGGAAGAACTACTGTTTTGTTAATTGCTTAACAATATAGTGATCAAGGTAAATTAAAAACTTTTTTTGGTAGCTTTTATCTGGCAGTATATAGACAATATCAAATGCAAATATTCTTCTTTGGATCTTTTCACTTTCTCAATTATTTCTCTCCTAGCTAAAATTCTTGAAAAAACAACTAGGTTTTACTTCCCGTTTTTTTTTTTTTTTTTTTTTTTTTTTTCCACTTCTCAGTGCACTTTCTACTTATGCCTAACTTAATTCTCTGCAGTCTGGCTTCCTTTCTTTCTATTCCTCTCTTGAAACTTCTCATGGTCTTTATTAACAAAATTTCATCTTTATCACGTCCTCATCTCCAATTTAGTCAACTCAGTCAAATGATCAGTTTTGTTGCCAAAATCAGTTCTGTCTCAAGACTGCATGATACTAGGGGACATATGAAAACATATGCTAGAACTACCTAGATATGTAGATTTTGAAATAAAATCCCTGTTGATTTTGAAATGGTACAATTCTTCAGATATTTTACCTAATTATTTCATTTCTGATTATGACTCATAAATGTATATCTTAAACTGTGCCTTTCTCTTGCCATCTAAGCTAAATATTTGTCTATTGGCTCTTTCCACTACATAATACCACAGGGAAACTGAAAAAGCAGTGTTTAAAGCAGCTCTTCGTCATTGCCCACCGTAGCTGGGTTCAAAACAATTGCATTTACCTTTGCCCTGAGTTCACAAATACGGGAATCAGCCTAGAATTACAAAGTCTATACATTCAGTTGGTCACTAAGTGCTATTAATTATAGCTCTTTAAATAGTTCCTTTTCTAGTATACTGCCTCAGGTCAGGATTTTGTAGTTTCTGATTAGAATTATCTTTACTTCTCTTCCTGGTTTTTACAGGCTATGCTAACTCCAATTTATCTTCACAGCTACAGTTGCATTTCTACAGGGCAAACCTGTTAACATCTTTTAGAACCTTCTCCGTCATTCTTAGTTTTAGAAGTCTTTCTATAGTAAATGCTTCCCTGAAGGAGTGGCCCCAGACTGTCTCTCTAGGCCCCACACTTGCATTGTCTATGCTTGTACTCTGTGCCTTGACTTGGACTAATTTTCCCCATTCATAGGGAGGATGTATACCACTGCTTACTTCTGTGTCTTTGCAGAATTATTTTCCTTTTTTGCGCACTCTCCTGTCACCCCTTACCTACCTGGAAAAGTTTTACTATTTCTTCATTATTCAGCGCAGTTATTACGTTCTACAGAAGAACTTTCCCTCTGCTTTGTTTTCAATTAGGGTGAAATAGGTGACATTTTGTGTATTAATGGTATTTTGCCCTTACTGTGTAAATACTAATGTTGAAGCACTGTAGAGCATATGAATACCTGATGAAGATCACTTGCGAAACTTGATTTCTACAATGATATATTTGGGAGGCCAATAAAGAGGGTATTAGAATCATCCCTATGAGAATGTGAGGAAGACATGGAAATGAAGAAAGAAAAGACAAGTTCATGAAAAAATGAGAAGGAAAAAGTATGTAATAATATAAACTTTGATGAAATTAATATACCAAATGCAAAAAGAAGATTTCAGTTTGGAACGTGAGTAGTTTTTCTAGTGATCTGTTTTTGCCACAGGAAAAAAAAAAAATGGAAAGAGTTGGAGGTGACCAAAGTATTTATTACTTTGATTTTGTGGAAGTTATATCTATGTATCTATCTCTATATTTATTTCTCTTTCTATATATATCCTAACTCATACAATTATATACATTAATTAAATGCAGTTTTGAATCAATTGTACCTCAATAAATCTGGATGAAAAGAGTGAACTGGCTACCAGTTGGGCAGTATAGGAGTGGTAATTTTCAATATGAAGATATTTAACCTATTGAGCTAGAGGTGACACTGATACACCAAAGTAAAAATCTCCTGTATATATAGATAGGCATTTGGAGATCTATAATGAACACAATAATGAAGTAGGCAAAAATAGGGTCAAGACATTTATATTTATGCAAGACACAGTATTCAAGAAGCAGGGGAAGTCAGAATAAAATGCCATGGGTAGTACACAGTATTTGAATAGAAGATGCGAACATGAATTTAGCTGACCCTTTTTCTTCCTCCCTTGCCCTGCCCTCTGCCTCCCTCATTTCTTCTCTTCCCTTCTATTTCTCTCTCTTTCTTTCCTTCCCTCCCTTCTTCTTTCCTTCCTTCAGCTCACTTTTCCTTCCATTCTCTCTTTCCCTCCCTTCTTCTTCACGCTCCTTTACTTTCCTCTTTCTATCTTCTTCCTCTTTCTTACATTTTTTTTCTACACGCAATATAATCCAGTAGCTCAGAATAAGAGCAAGAAAATCTCACTACAGAGTATCAATGAACAATACTCATTTAAATGAATCATTTATTTTCATTGAATTTCCAAACCGTAGAATGTCTATAAAAGAAAAAACATTTAAGAAAAAAATTTTCAAGCTAGGTTTAAGAAATAAATATTGAAATTCAAGTTATACTTTCACAATACTGAGTGTTTATTTTTGATGTAATAAAAATTTGACGAAAGGAGTCACTTATAAAATTATGTAAATTTACTTTTTTAACAACTATTTATAAGATCTGTATGGTGTGTGTATTCTTATCATATTTAAACAGAGAAAAAGTCTTTTAACATATACCTCTCTCATAAGCATATTTTTAAAAAGTACATAAAGAATTAGAGAAACAATGAAACATTTCTTTCACACTTTATTTTTAAGTGAGAAAATAATTTCTCCACATTGGTTGATAAGATCAAATATGTCTCTGATTACCTGTTTAATATGATCCTTAACATAGAAACCCTTATTCATAAGTAATGGATGATTACATTGTAAATCTCTAACCTTAAAATTTTAAGTACTATGAACATTGATAATAAATTTGAAATTTATTACTAAAGTGTCATTATCAAAAAATAGTAAACCCAGGCTTTGTGCTCTGGGAAAAATAACTATGATAAGACAATGTGCAATTAAAACAAGAAAAAGAAAAATCTTGACAAAAATATTCTTTCCTAATTCATTTCCCTAAGCCAAACATGACTACAAAATTTTTAGTTTCCATAATTACATACTTGGTTGACATTACTCCCTATTGTATATTAAAACTTCTATTCCCATTATATTTATTTCCTCATTTAATCTATTTTCCATAAAATATTCAGAATGATTTTTTTAAAAAATGAGATTAAAAATGATTCAATGACTTCCAATTTTTCTTAGAACTAAAAGCATTCTTCGTGCAACCTTCTCTTTCACAAATCATACAGTACTACATTTCTTCAGCTTTAACTGGGCTTCCATTTTGTTGGAGTCTTTTATTTCTTGTGTAAAGACAAGATCATCCTCATTCTACAGATTAAATAGAGTTTATGTTCTCTTACTGGAGGTCTTGTCTTGTTTCTCAGCAGAACTTCTCCTCCTTATTCTTCAGGATGACTGAAGAGACACCTTCCCACATAAATGTTCTAGACTTCCTGATTCCTCCTTGCACACTTCCCTTGCCCTCATACAAGACACAGAAATGCATCAACATCTAGATTTTCTATCAAGGCAACTGTATAAAAATTTTGCAACTTTTATTTCCCATAGTGCACACCAACTCCCAACTAACAACTCATATTTGTTTGCTTATATATATACTTTTTTGTCACTCTATATACATATGCATATTTAGATATGTATGTGCATATGCTTTAAGTAAATATATATCCAAGATTACACAAATATGAAATGACTAATGAAATTCTCCAGAATTCATCCTTGAACATACTCTTATTTTCCGTCCAAATCAAGCTGTGTACATGATTTGCATTCTAGTAAACTTTGCTTGAGTTATCTGTAACTTCTTAACTTCCTCTGGTCTCTACAAAACATGAATTACCTTGCTGATTATATCACAAAACATGATTTTGTCCTCTTTCAGAACTTTACATATATATGTGCTTTTTTGTGCCTAGATCTTTACACAGATAATTTTGTTGTGAGTCATCGAATTTGTTTTATATTGCAGTAATTTGTTCATTTTCACTGCAGTGTTTTTTCTCATCACAATCTTGTGAAAAATATAGTTATATGGCCTATTCTTCATGGATATGATTATGAAATATTTCTCTTACTTTCTAGTTATTTCTCTTGACTTTGAATTCTCTTTGTAGAATGGGTTATTCTACTCTTGTTCTTGACTGTTCCCAGTTTTTCTTTTATTTTCAGCATTTCTGTTCCTAAAAAGATGTTAGCAGCACATAGGTGGGTTTATTTTCTCATCTGGTCTGAGATGCTTGATTTTAATATCTATATTTGTCCATTTACATTCAAACACTGGCCATCTAAATATTGTTTTCCATTTATTCTATGTATGTATTTTTCTTTTTTCTTTTCTTTCTTGCCTTTTAAAGTATTTTAATTATTTTTATTGATTTTTTTCCTTTTAGCTTTTTATCTGCACATTTTTATTGCTATTTTAGTATTCAAGATGTTATAATATATATATCTAACTTAATAGAACCTATCTTATATTAGAAAAATCCAACGACTTTATAACACTTTAATTCCATTTATCACTTTTATTCCTACATATACTTTAAACCTTGCAATATCTTTTATGTTGTTTAAAGTAAAAGTTGGCAAACTATGATACACTGGCCAAATTCTATCCAGTATCTGTTTCTTTTATATTTAAAGATCTGTAAGTTGAGAATGTTTTGTGCATTTGAAAATGACTGAAAAATATCAAAAGAAGCAATGTTTTAAGACTTGAAAGTTATAAAAATGTAAACTTTACTGCCTGTAAATGCAACTTAATGGAAAAATAGCCGTTCTCTGTGGGAGACCAGTTAAGGAGAACTGAGGCTTAATTGGCCTCCTCCATGAGCACAAGGGAGAAAGGCAGCAGGTTTTGCTCCTGTGGCAACGTGTAGAGATGATGGTGTGTTGCAAGGTCTAGGGAAAAGTTATACAGCTGGGATCACGTTGTTTACTGGGCATGTATTAATAGATAATGGAAGGCGGATTAATCTTGTATTACTTTAATTGCTTATACCCATGTTCGACTGAATAAAAGGATGAGCCAGATGTTTGGGGTTCCTCTGCTTACTAGACAAAAGAGCCCCCCGGCCGCCTGCATGCTAAACTCTGTGTCTGTTAGTCCTTCATCCTCATTTTTCCGAGTCAGGTAACAAACTAGAAGACCAACATAGACCAGTTTGCTACAGTGCTCATTCGTTATGTAGACTCAGTGGGTGCTTTCCCAGTACAAGAGTAGAATTAGTTATTGCCATAGAGACCCTGTATCATACTCTTATTGTAACACTGCTATTCAATGTACTACATATTGCAATGATATAGTTTTAATTCAAGAGAGTTTCAAGTGCCACACACTTCACTGTCCTACATCACTGTTTTATATACCACCATGACTGAAAGAGTAAAAGAGAAAACTGAAGTGAGTATTGTGTTTTAACAAGGGTCAGTGGAGTATAAATTGTTATTTTATCAAATTGAATCATCTTTCATGGCAATGACACAACTGTGCTAAAAAAATACAAAGATAAAACTAAGTCCTCATTAGGCATCACACAAAGCATTCATGACACTGTTTAGAACTCACAAGAAAGCAAGAGAAAATCAATTAGAAAATGTTAAATTAAATAGCTCATTCTCAAAAAGAATTCTTCACAAACAAAAAAATGTAATGTTTTCAACCAAAGTAAATTGTGAACATCTCATTTGTTAGCTAAACACTGCATAAGTAACTGCAGATTGACCACAATTTTATTTCAGTATTGTGAATGAAGATATGATTTGTTTTCTGCTAATTTGTTTGTCATTGAAAAGCAAAGCATTTTTAGTATTGTTTTTTTCAGCTAATGTCTATTCTTCCCTTACCTTAAGAACTTCTTTTTGTTTGATTCTTAAATTTTAACACGCTATGACCAGGTATAATTTTCTTTCATTTATCCTTTCTTCAGTTAGTTAACATTCTTGGATCTGGAAAATTCTTACCCAGGACTTCTGAAATATTCCTTGTAGTTCTTTATTGCTTTTTCCCTTCTTCAACTTCAGCCACACATGTGTTAGACATCCCCTCCATGACTCATCTATAAATTGATTTCTTAATCCTAGTTGTGCTTTTTGCTTCATAATTTCAATCTGATAATAATAGACTGATTGTCTGATGAAATTGTGCATCTTTTGTCATATTATTTTTATGCACATTAATAATGGTACCATTGGCCTCCATTCTTCTTTACATGAATTTGCTAATGTCTCATGAAGAAAATGTGATGACAAGTATAAAGAAATTTCTCAGTGAATTGCTATTTTCATAAGAAATAAGTTTCTCAATTTTGATTACATTGGTTATTCTTCTGTGCTCTAAAATAATGTGTGTGTTTATGTGTGTTCATGTTTTGGCTCAATTTTGTAGTTGCTCTCAGGAAAAACAAATAATTAAGCTACATCAAAAAGTAATGAATTGCATGACTCAGGAAGAATTAAACAAATAGTTTTGATTGAGGTAGTACTGTATTAAATTCTGAGTTTGTGCTAAGCTTGGAGACAGTCTCAATTTGTGCTAGTGCCAGCATTGCATTGCTGTGATCCTGAATTCTATGTACTAGTGTCTCATTTACTTCACTTCATTTCTTAGCTCTACCAATGTGGGGAGCAGAACTAAATTTACTCTTAAGATTTTGTGATTGTGGTAACACACATGGAAAAACAATGTGATTTACCTAAACCTGTATTGGGACCTAGAAAACTGATTAAGGATGATAGAAAATAACCTTGCTAAATATGGGACAGATAGATACTCTTTTGGGTACAAAAATGAGTTGGATTAGATGGTACTGGAAAGCCATATACAATGTTATTAAAATTCAGATCAAAGTCATGTGGGTACTTTAGAGCAGTGACATTGAAAGTAAACTTCACAAAGTTAGTCCTCATATACCATAGGTCTAGCACTCTACATGACCCAAAAGAACAGTAATCTTAGTTTCTTTATGTTACATATTAATTTTACTGCTTCTTATTGTAATGTTGATTTCATTCCCACCAATCGATGTTAACCTTGAATTAACAGATAACACTAAAGTTCTGACCTGAACTTAACAAGCTTTGGTTATGAAATCAAAGTATTATTGTGCACTTTTAAAAATCACAGCAGATGCAGCACTAGTCTCTACAAAGATGATAATAAAGACTTTTGCAGTCAGCATGTACAGAAAATGTTCAAGATATTCTCTCTGCCAGAGAGAGGTATCTCTGCCTAAGAATATGGAATGATTTACAGGTGTTAATGGACCTGCATTACTGTTGAAATGTTGCTCAATTAAGGCATCTGTGGAGCGATAGAAAGGTCCGTGTTGAAAATGAGTGCACCTGCTCGCAACATGCAAGGAGATTCATTGAGGATAAGGTGTAGTTATTCAAAATAATTCTAAAAGAAGGAATTGGAAAGATTTATATCTTTCTATTCCATCATTTTTATTTCTGCATTCAGCATCTTCTTCAGGTGTGAACTACAAACTTCTTTTTGGATCAGGCAGTTCTTGTAAGAATTAAGATTGAGTTTAAAGTGCTGTGTTTTAAGTGAAGGTCAGTAGTTTATCCATTATAACACCCAACCTCAAATACTTTCAGCAATTAATTTTATCTATATCTGTTTTTATAGAGTAACAGACTAAAGAAGTGACAGTCAGCAGTTTTAAGAAATACAACTTAAAGGTGTTCTATTATTTAAAATGATATAGCATTTTGGAAAGAAAATGTAAAAGCCGGTATATGCAATATAAAATTAAATACAGATTTTGAATTTTAGGCTCCAAGCCTAAAAAGATCAAAAGAAAGTCTTTACAGTACTTTGGAATTTTGTATAATAATTCCCAGAAGGTCATTTACTCTTATAATTTAGTCTGACTTATTTTGGCTTCAGGTCCATTAAAAATATGCAACAAAAAAGGGAGATCTTTTAAAAAAATTTTAACAGCACTTTGTCACTAAAAAAGAAAGGTGTTTGAAAGAGGATCATCTAATATAGTCCTAATAACTTTCAAATCTTCTGTCTTTTAAAGTCTGATTGAGAGAGAAATTTCCTTGAAATGCCTATGTTTTAACTCTTTCCTCTGTTCTGTGAAAAAGTACTACCTTAGATTGTAAAGTATTACTCAAATTTTGTCAGTACCGCATATGATGACCACCACTGTTATAGCTTAGCTAAGGAAATGGAGTGTTGTTACAGCTTTCCTTTCTTTTTAATCTCTATCTAAATGATTGAGTACTACTGATGTAAATTCCTCCAATCAGTGGGTGCTTGAATACATAAAGCAAAAGCTCAGAAATTTAATTCATTCTTCCTTTTATCATCTTCCTCACCATTCCTTATAACTTTTCCTTTTCTCTTTTCTTCCTCCTTTTCTTCTCATCTCTCTCACCCTCATTTATCCTCCTTTATCTTCTCCTTCCCTCTCTCTGTAATAGAAACACTTTATTAGGAAGAATAAACTTTTCTTTTCTTTTTTTTTTAATGAGAGACTCTAGTCTAGAAAGGATAACATACTTGACTGGAGTTCTTTTTGTCATGTGCCTGTTTTTCTGCGCTTGTGACCTTCATTATGTGAGTTATTTTATTTACTGGTCTGTAGGCGGTACCCTTATTCAGAAAATAAAGCAGTTGCATTTGGTTGGATTTCCAATGTCTTCCATGCTTGACCTCATTCTGATGATGACTCTGAAATACTGATAATTATTGTTTATACAGATAAAACCTAAAATGAAGTATACTTCTCCTCTTAACCTTGCCCCAGAAAACTGGTGAAAGGCTTACTTTCATTGTACATTCCAGTAACTTTCCAGACAAGGTTTTATTAGAACATATTTACCCCTGATCTGAGAAGGCAGGTGGATATGTATTCGCAATGTGTGACCACATGGGACAATGTGTTATGAAGGATTTACAGCTGGGTGTTGCAAAATCCATGTGTTTCCCGCTGAAAGGGTCAATGAGGCACACTTACCACTTATTTGTCCTCTCTGATGCCCCTTGTCAAAACTATAGAAAATGTACTGCAGGTCCCTGGATGTGGTAGCACATGCCTGTAATCGCGGCACTCGAGAGGCTGAGGCAGGAGGATCACAGTGAGTTCAAGGTGAGCCTGGGCTAATAGGCAGTTTAAGGCCAGCATCAACTATATAGTAAGACCCTGTCTTGAAATATCCAAAAGTGAAAGAAAAATGACTAGTACCCTTAGTATACCTGCAGCATAAATAAACTAAAAGCATACAAAATGCTTTTATATCCTTCTTTATACATTACAATCCAAGTCATAACTTTTATAAATTTTTGTTTCTAATGCTTGTCAGTCTTGAGATTATTATTACTCAAAAATGCATTTATTTTTCAACATCTTGGAAACACCCATAAAATGCAAATTTGCTTTATCAATTAACTACTTTTGAGTCTCTATTCTGCTTTTTAAGCATATTTTAGGGTTTCCTATTTACTAGCATACTGACTAAAATCATAGCATCCTAGAAATTCGACATTAAGATTTGCTGTAGGAGGAGAACCTGTCTCCCCTGACCCAAGATGAGCCTGGAGAGGGTCAGCAACTCCAAGGGGAAGCAGCAGACCAGGCCAGGTGTGCCAACAAAAAGAAAGCCAACAGTTATTGTGAACTGTGAAAACAGCACGAGGTTTTCCTCTGAAAGTGACCTCTTGGACAAAGCAGGATATAGTTGAAGAAGAAACCTAGTGCAGTGCCTGCCATATTTAAGAGGAATTAATTAGGAGCCATTTGGAGAAGGACCTGATCATTTAAAACAGCCATAGTACAACTGCATGACAAATATACTTCAGAGTTTCTGGTATCACCCTAACACAGTGACCTGGTGGAAGATGACAAGAGATGGTTGTGGACAAGGCTTGGGCTAGACATAGATTTGTACCAAATAAAAATTCAGGAGGCAAAAATTCTTTTGACAGTTTGAGCAGAAGGGAACAATATAGGACAGAGTGATGGAACCAACAAATAGGGCTGATATAGATGACATTTACTCTGGGATACCTTAAAAACATGAGAAAAGGATCCAACAACTGGTGGCTGACACAAAAAGATTAACTCAGTGAATAATAGGAAATAAAAAAAAATTATAATGCAGCTCAAGTGGTATAAAAAAGTCTATTTACAGACAATAGCAGAAAATGTCCAAATTATAGGGAAAGAAGTCAAGATACAGGTAAGAAAGGCATAGATAATGTCAAATAGCTTCAATCATAAAAGAATTCTTACTATAATACCTCATAGTCAAAATCTCGGAGATTCGAAACAAAGACATAATCTTTTTTCCCCCAGAATCTTAAAAGCTGTTAGATCAACAAATCATTTATAAATGTAAGCCCATTATAATTACAGCAGACTACCCAATACAAAACCTTAAAACTCAGGAGAACTTGGAGTAAAATGTTTCAAACCCTAAGAGAAAACCCATATTGATGTATCCTGAAAAACTGTCTCTCAAAATTGATGGCGAAATAAGGTGTTTCCATGACAAATAGCATCTTGAGAAATACGTGACCACCAAATCAGTGCTCCAAAAAAATACTTAAGGATATCCTCAAAAGAGACAATGAAGCCAACAATGTCAAAAAATGTAACAGAATATCCCATGCAGGGCAAGCCATTAAGTGGTGAGCAGTTAAAAGGCATCAGCAACAGGAATATAATGCAATGACAGGAACATGTCAATACCTTTCAGTAATAGCTCAATGTGAATGGTCTCAGCTCCTCAATCAGAGGAAATAGGGTGATAGATTAGATCAAAAAATAAAACTCAACAGTGTACTATACACAAGAAACATATTCAAACCCAAAAGACACAGACTGAAAATCAAAGAATGGACAACCATACTCCACACAACACAAATTCTAAAACAAGCAAAATAGCTATCTTATTTTCAGACAAAGTGGATTTCAACCCAAAAGTAATCTGAGGAGGCAAAGACAGTCAGTATGCATAGGCTAAATAAACAATTCAACAGGAAGATATAACAATTATAAAGTTACATACGCTGAACACCAGCACACCAAACTTCATAAAACAAAACACTTCTGGAATAAAAGTTCAGATAAACATCAACACAATTATCGTGAAGGACCTAAATTCATTACAAATAGGTAAACTAGACAAAAAAAAATCCACAGAGAGATACTGAAGTTGAGCCAAACCTTCAAACAAATGGACACAATAAATATCTACAGAGTGTTCTACTCAACAACAGAGTACACATTCTTCTCAGAAGCTCATGGAACTTTCTCCAAAATATATAAAAAAACTTACCTCTAAAGCATGTTTAAGTAGATGCAAAAGAATTATAGTAATATGCATGCCACATACATATTATCAGATCATATTACAGTGAACTGAGAAATCAGTGGTAAAAGAAACCACAGAAATTATGAAAATTAAACAATATACTCTTGAATAGCCAACGAGTAACAGAAGAAATCAAGGAAGAAATTAAATAATTCCTAGAATCATATGCTAGGGACGGTAGAGCATACCAGAATTTATGTTACACAATGAAAGCAGTCCTAAGAGGAAGTTTTTAGCTGTAAATGCATACATCAGAAAAAGAGTGGATCCAAATAAATAACCAAATGATGCACCTCAGGTTCCTAGGAAAACATGAACAATCCAAATCCATAGCTAGTACAAGAAGGGAAATTATAAGGATCAGAGCAGAAATTAATGAAATTGTGACTATAAAGGAATACAAACAATCAACTGAAGAGCTGGTTCTACAAAAGAATAAATAAAGTAGACAACTTCTTATGCAATCTTAGCAAAAAAGGAAAGAAAAGACCCAAATAATGCAATTACAAAGATAAAGGCAAATACAAAATGGGTACTGATGAAATCCAATAGATTATTATTAACTACTTTGAAAGCATATATTTGGATGATTTGGAGTATACAGAAGAAATAGGTTCCTAGACACATACGAATTACCAAAACTGAGCCAAGAAGACATTAAACATTCTCAATAATACAATAAATGGCCATGAAATTGAATCAGTAATCAAAAGACTGCCAATTAATCAACACTGAGGATCTACTGGATTCATCACTGAATTCTATGGTAACTTCAGGGAAGATCTAATGCTAATACTCCTCAAATATTATATTGAGATTGAAAGGGAAGGAGTACTCCCAAAAGCATTCCTAGAAGTTAACATTACTGAGATTTTAAGACTAATTTAGGGCCCAACTAAAAAAGAAAACAATGTCAATCTCTGTAGTGAACATAAATGGAAAAATCATCAAAAATATATTGGCAAACAGGTGGCAACAAATCATCAAAATGATCATACATTATGACAAAGGAGGCTTTATCCCAGAGAAGCAAGGATGGTTCTACATATGCAAATTAATAAATGTAATACATTACATAACAGAAGCAAGGACAAAAATCATACAATCATCTCAATAGATGCAGAAAGACTTTTGGCAAAATTCAATATCCACTCATAATAAAAACTCTAAAGAAAATATGGTGGACCCTCAATCAGCCTCACATACAGATAGTTTGGGCTATGATCAGAAGTCTAGATTTAACTTATGACAAAGTCTTGAGTTACTGTAATGGTTAGTACATTGGTTCAACTGGAAGAGTTTAGAAGCTTAACTAAGTAACTCAGCAGTTCTGTCTCCTGGGGCATAGAGGACTCGCCCTATGGTGGCTGCTTACACTTTACGATATTGTAATAGTTGATTCATTGTGTCAACTTGAGAAGTTTAGAAGTGTAACTAAGTGACTCAGCAAGAGGCCAGTGTCTTCACTTTGTAAACATTACGAACCCTTGCAAAAGAAGACAGTGTGAGTGCTACACTTGCCCGGGGGGCAGGTAGCCTGCATACCATCTAGGGTAGGAAAAGAGACTTATTCTCCCTTTCCCTCTTGATTTTGTTGCTTTTGCTATCTTCTGCCACCTGGAACTGTTGGCCCTCTTTCATGCCACCCTACTTTGGAGCCAACTGATTATGTACTGAAACCACTATAAACTGTGAGCTAAATAATTTTGGGCACTGGGTATTTTGTCTTAGCAACAAGAGGAAAGTCACTAACACAATTGCCATCCAAAATGCTAGCTGATTGTGCAGTTGTAAAAGAATAACCTTGTAATGCCAGAAAAGCATATGTAAGAATACATAGGCATCAGTCTGAGCCGAGATGTGTGTGTTTGTGGACATGGCTTTTTTCCGTGCTTTATATAATTGCTATGATTATTGCTATCAAAATGGGCTCAAAATTCTAGAAAAGAAGCTAGAAAAAAGAAAACAATCACAATAAAAAGAATAACTGTTAAATAAAAGAGAGAAAAAGCCTTAGACCAGTGTTTTGCTCTGAAAAGGTTGAAACCTAGTGAGCCAGAAGCAGGTCCTAGCGGGCTACAGACTCTCCCAAGGAAAGAAAGGACACCACATTCCTGGTGTGCTTATGGAAGGAGACTGTTGTTCCAAACAATAACCAACTTCCATTTCATTCTCTATACATGAAAGCCAAAGATGTCAACTTGAATGGTGAGTACAGTATGAAATTGTTGTTTCTGGTAATCTAGGCACATTTTATAACTTGTTGGTGAATATACTAGGAAAATTACTGGTGTTTCTGGTAAATCATGCACATTATACAACCCTTTTTTATTATGTAAAGGTTGTCATATAAAGGTTAAGGGTTGCTTTAGGAGGTTTGGAATACATTATGAATATTTCTATTATTTCTTATGCAAAAAATAGTCTTGGCTTACAACCAATTTGAGTTATAACCAGCACTCATGAACAAAATGAGTTTATAAGTCAAGGATCCACTCTATTTATAGAAAGACTTTATTTCAATCTGATATAAGCTGTTTATGATAAACATTGCTAACATTATATTAAATGGGGAACATCTGAGAGCTTTCCCTCTAAAAACAAGAGTAAGACAAAGATACCTACTATTACCACTCCTGTTCAATATAGTACTCAAATCATTAGCCTGGCAATTTGAGAAGAGAAAGAAATAAGAGAAATATATAAAATAAAGGAAGAAGTCAAATTATCATTATTTGCAGGTGATACAATCCTTTACACACCAAGACCCAAAAAATATTCCACCAGTGAAGTCTTGGAATTAATAGTCAAATACAGAAATGTATCAGGATACAAAATCAACACACAAAAATCAGTAGCATTCTTGTACCCCCAATAGTGAACTCATCAAGAACAAAATTAAGAAGACAATATTATTCTCAATATTATCAAGAAAAATTAAATACTTAGGAATTTGCTTAAGTAAGGAATTGAAAAACTTCTACAATGAAAACTGCAGTGCTCTGAAAAAGGAGATTGAAGATGAAATCAGAAAATGGAAAAATGTCCTCTAGTCCTGGATAAGCAGAAGTCAAATGGCCAATATCCAAAACTAATGTATAAATTTAATGGAATGCTAATCAAAATACCCACAGCATTTCTCATAGAACTGGAGAAAACAATTTCACAATTCATATGGAACCAGATGGGACCCAGAATAGCAAAAGCAATCCTGGATAACAAGAGCAAAGCAGGAAGCATCACAATCACAGACTTAAAGTTACATTACAGAGCTATGTTAATAAAAACAGCACAGTACTAGCAGAAAAACAGACACATGTATCAGAGAAACAGATCAAATGATTCAGAAAAGATTCCAGGCACATTTTGCTATTAGATTTTTGACAAGGACACAAAGACATATGCTGGGAAAAAGATAGACTTACTAAGAAATGTTGTTAGGACAATTAGCTATATGCATGTAAAGATTGAACCTAGACCTTTCTTTTTCACAATACACTGAACTAATACAAAAATAGATAAAAAATATAAATATAAAAACAGAAGAATTTAATCTGCTGGAAGACAAAATAGGTGAAGCTCTTGAAGATATTGGCATGGGTGAGGATTTTCACTATAGAATCCCAAATACGTAGAAAATAGCATCAGGAATAAATAAATGCTGTTATATCAAATAAAAAATCTGCCCAGCAAAGGAAACAACCAAAAGACCAAAAGTCAACCTACAGAAAGGGAAAAAAATTTGCGAATTTTCCTTAGACAGACAACTAATATCTGGAATGTATATAGAACTCAAAAAATTAGACACCTCAGAATAAAAGTTTTCCAATCAAAAAATAGTCAATTTAAGTGAGTATCTAAGAAAGAAATATTATGTAATCTGTAATATTGGAAGAAAATATTACATAATCTGTAGTTCAGATTCAAATTATATAAACTTTGTATTATTTTGTATTTTGCTGGGAGAGGTAGAGTGGTGAGGAAATAACTGATGATGTAGGACAGTGTTATGGATCATATCTAAATGTCCCCCCAAAGCCTCATGTGTTCACAGATGGGGCTTTGGGGAGTGACTGGATCATGGGTGTGTGATACTGGATTAACTCACGAATTGGTTTATCATAGTTCTGTGTATGGACAATGGATTTACTGAAGAAGGAAGACCTACCTGTGTGGGGGTGGCACCAACCAAAAGGCTTGCAGTCTAAATGGAATGAAAAGTGAAAAAACAAAAAGTCATGCTGCTTTCTGGCTGCCACACCATGAACTCTTTCTTTACTGCCACACCACCCTGCCTTGGAACCAGGTTATTGTAGACTGAACCCTCTATAAACTATGAATCAGAAATAAACCTTTCCTCTTTTGACTTGCCAGTGGGAGGTATTTTGTTCCAGCAACGAGAAAGTAATTAAGAACGGAATGAGAAAACTACTGGAGTTCTTCCATGATACACAAGAGATGCTATTTAGGACACAAATCATGGCATTGATCTTGATTATGAGAATAGGTATGATAATGGGGAAAGATGAAACTGGAGAGACACAGTTGGTGATGAGTATTTAGATGCTGCTCCTCTGTTACTTATGTCCACTCAGGGAACTAAGAAGCTGAAATTGAGGAAGGAAAACAAGGTACTAAAACTTTAAGGAGGAATAGATAAATATTAAACAGACATCTATTAGAATGGTACAATTAATGATTTAGGTAAAACATTCTAATTGCAAGTAGTATTAATAAAATAGTTGAGTCTAGGACACATGGACACATGAATTTAAAGTAACAGTGTTTAGCATGACTGTGCACTTTCTTTCAACCCATGTGCCTCTATAGGTGGAGGTGCAGAGTAAGAAGATCATTTTATTTAACCAGGGCTGAAGTTTTGGTGTGGTTCTACAAAGAACCAATATAGAGGCATGGGGTTGAATGTGTATACAAAGGATATAATTATGAAAGATAGTAACAGATTTAATCTGGATAAGTAAGAATCTGAGGATCTCAGGGAATAAGTGATAGTAAGCAGGGTTGTAAAGACAAGGTTTATTGTAAGAAGTAGAGAAAATAGATTATAGGACCACTTGAAGGAAAGACATCATCATAGAACTCAGAAACCTGAGCTCTGGAATGAATGATCTATGAGGTCATTGAAATGGCTACAGGAAGAAGATGAGAAAGTGCAAGAGAAAAACTGACAGAGAAAATCTTCCAGGAATGGAAAGTGACAAAGCAACAAAGGATTGGTAATGTTTGGTGTTTCTGATGAAAGGTTCAATATTTGTGCCTTTTTTTGGGTAGAGGGAGATTTGTGTGAAAGCATCAATGAAGGATGTGAAAACCACACACAACACTTCTAAGCTCAAAAGTCAAAGAAAAGTGGAAAGAAAACATGAGGGTCAGAGGTGAAACACAGTATTCTGCAGATCTGGGCCTCTGTGGCAGTTTACAGGGCAAGGCTCTGCATTGCACAAGAGGGTCATATCTGCAGAGGCTGTATTTACAGTGCAGCTTTTATTGAAAACCAAAATACTTAGTATAGTAACATCCTATCAGCTGGAAGTAAAGTGTCTTGAAGAAACTAATTTTCTAACTCAAAAAGTTGTGCTATAAGAATTTAGTAATACTTGAGATTAAGATATTTTGTTGATGACGGACCATAAGTTCCAGAAGCTCCAGAATGAAAAGACTCCAGATGTTGGGTGAGATGGAGATATGAAGTAAATATATAGCGTCCTTGAGGATTAGAGTTTGGGTGTGAAGGATGACCTTCAGAAATTGTGACTCAAATGAGTTTCCATAGGGTTCAGGCATCAGTATTTTTCAAAATGCTCTTAGTAATTCTTATATGCCTCCAGTGAGAGCAACTGCTTAAAATATTTTACTTATATCAAGTTCAAATGATTTTTGATGAGTTTTTTTGGTTTGTTTTTTGTTTTTGTTTTTGTTTTTGTTTTTGGTACTGGGAATTGAACTCACAACCTCGTGTATGCCAGGCAGGTGCTGTGCCTCTGAGCTATATTCCCAGCCCTCAAACAATTCCCATTAATGCTATAAACTCTGCATTAAATTCATAATAGATGACATACCTAATGTCACATATTGTAAAGAAAAGGTGAATAAATTACTCAAGGACGCACACAGTTCTATACTCCTATCATTGCCAATTGTTCTAAATTGATACCATTTTCACCCAATAACTAAATACTTCCATGTTCATTCACTGAAAATATCAACTGAAATATGCATCCATTTGGACTTTGGTACATGGAGTTAATTTGACATCGTATGCTGTTAAAGTATAATTATTGAAGAGAATCATTTTTAACAATTATGCATTTGTATCATTAACTGATTTTGCAAATATTTCGAGACCCATTGGGATAAAATAAATAGTTTTAATTTTAGATTTAATAGCTATCTTACTGTAAAGGAGTCTTTGGAAATGTACACCTTTGCACAATTACTATTTTGATAACCATTGCATATTTAATGTTTTCAGTTAATTTATGACACTAGGTATTCTAAATTCAATTGTAGATGCTTTTCTCCCCTACATCTACATAATTCTCTGACTGCCATTAAAATATCTGTCTATTACCTGTGCTGAGTTATGTTGTTAACATTATTTGTTGTTTGAATATTGTATATGCACTGTGATCATCATTGATCAAATAACAGTTCATCTGCAGGTTAAGATAAACTGACTTCAGTTTCCTACAATAATATACAAAACAAAAACTACGCTGCAGCTTACATTTATCTCAGCAATCTTATATGCAATTCACTAGGAACTTCTCTCAGGTCTACTTTATTGCCTTCCCCAATTATCATGAGGCTGAGCATTCCCTGAAAGAAACAAACATTGAAGATACTGAATTTTTTGCTCACAGCTTCCTTCTCTTTTATTATTAGATTAAGCACAGAATGTAACAGAATGTAGCATATCAAGAAAATATCTTTTACAAATATAACAATTTGAATTTGTTCCTTTTCAAAAGACATGTACACTGATTTCTTCATTCTGCAAATCACTCCCAAATCTTCAGGAAATAAAAGACTAGATCACTAATCACTGCATGCACACTTCAAGTTAATATTTCACTCAACTTTGATAGAAGATTATAATGGGAGATAATATGAAAGGCGCCACTATATTTGTACTTGGGGCAATTCTTGAAAGTACATCATCTCTGTGGGTACTTTGCAAGTTGCAATTGTTAGAGAAGAATAAACGGTAAACTAGATTCTTACAGTCATCCAATCAAATACATTTATTATGAACCCTCTATCTGCAAAAAACTGTATTAAGTGCATACTTTGGTCCCTGCCATTATTCTTAAACTATGTTCTTGGTGTGTGTTATGCAGAGCTAAATGGATCTTTCTAATAAAATAAAGGCATTTCTTCCCCTGGATTTTAAAAAATATTTAAGCTAGTGCTTAAAATTTTATCAGTTTTATTTTTCTCTTGATAGATTTTCTTAAATCCTTGAGACTTGCTACTGGTTATTTATCCTTGTAGTTTACTTAAAATAGCTTAAAATCATGATTTATGTAAACTTAATGCATTTATATTTTACATTGTTCTGAGAAGAACTTCATAATTACTGACTGTCGTTTCTGTCATGCAAGCAAGTTTGAGCAGCAGTGTAACTTAAAATGGCTTGGAAACATCTGTAATTAATTCATTCAGCCTGCTAAAATCAACAGTTTAGACAGTTGCCTAATTCACAAACATCTCATTATAATTATGTACTTTGAGAGAGTTAATGTAGCATTTTAGGAAGAGTAGAAATAGGCTACGTCCTAGGAGGATTTGACTTATTTTGTTTTTACTTACATTCTCCAGAAGCAAAATAGCTTCTGCTTTTTTTAAAATGTCAATTATTTCCTATGACTACATCTTATCATTTGTAAACTTAACAGGCTACAAAGAATATGTAATAAGCATGTTTTAAATTTGTCAAGTAACATTTGCTTAGTATTTAGTAGTCATAGCAAATACTAACTGTATGTTTTGTGTTGGGTGCAATGTTTTACTTGCATTGGCTACTTTAGATCTCACACTCCCTCTATGGAAAAGGTGTTTTTATTTCCCCTTTTTTCAGAAGGGGAAATTAATTCATAAAGTAATATAAACTTCACCTAGTTTAGTCAGCTGGTGTGTAATAGACTAGAGATTTGAACCCAGGCAGCTCGACTGCAGACTATCATTTCTTGGCATTCAGATTATGCTAATACCATTAGAACTATTCAAGAGAACTATATTATTAAGTGTGTCTTAAGTTGCAAATATCACCCTAACCTAAACTGGTGAAAACAATAAAAAGAATTTAATGGCTCACATAATTAAAAAGACTAGAAACAGCACTTGCTTCAGGGAAAGCTTGATTTATTGGTTCAATGATGTCACGAAGAACCCAGTTGCTTTCTGTCTCAGTGCTGTTTTCCCAAGATGGTTGCCAGTAGCACCAGAGGAAAATTACAACTTATTCACATTCACAAGACAAAGAGTGGTTTGGTCCTCAGTATTTCTTGCAAAAGTCTTGAAAATCACTCTGAGTGGACTAGTTTAAATTGCTAGCTGTCCCTGAATCAATCACTGTGGTCAGAAAGATGAAATATTCTCTGCACTAATGCTGGATCACATGTGCTTCCTTGGAACCACAGAATGAGTTTCCCAGTGAAGGAGGAAATGGATACTGTGAAGACAACCTACAAATCTAAACAGAATATGTGATTTGTATATTTAAGTGTTTATGATATGAAAGCCATGTACTAGATACTATATACAGATAATATATAATCTTATCATCTGATATTTCTATCCTCCAGGACTTTTCCTTGAATCTTAATTGTTAAACCAAGGAAGGTACTGTACAAAATGATTTTTTAAGGGAATGGAGATGATTTTATATCAAAATCATCTGGCCAGGTGGATGAATAATAGAAATGACTTTGGAAGCCAAGATTTATCAGAAGATTTGATTTCTGAACATTTGGAGCACTGAATAAAGTGGAGAAAATAATGTTTCATTTCAAATGATTTTTTCAAATGCTACAAACTGACATTACCTATAGTTGTTATTTGAATAACTTTTCCTATGCTACTAGTTTTGCTTTTTTTTTTTTCCAGTGCTCTTTTAGGAAATAACTACTTCTCTGGGATATAGAGCTGTAGTCTGACAAATTTCAATGCCAAGGTTACACTGGCAGCTTGTGATGTGGAGGAACGAAACTCGTGTCCAAAGGAGAGACACATGCTTCAACGTTCTTCTGTGCTTAAAAAGAAACACCATAAGAAAAACCCACCTCTAGATTCTCATGTCAAGGCTAAACCATTTACAAAGTACAGTAATAAACATGCAAGTGGAGGGAGAAAGAAAAGAGAAAAGTGAATTCTTTGGTATTACTGCAGTTTATGGCATCCTAAACTGAAATCATTGCTCATCCATCTCAGTGTTATGATATATGACATAGACAGTCTTGTTGAACCCAGAATTTATGAAAGAGAAAATGACCTTCCTATAATTATGTAGCAAGACTATCTTCTTTATGTCTGATATTTCTATTTCAAATCAGTTGTGGTGATCTACTTGAATTAACTATTGTGTTTTATAGATTTGTACAACAAGAAACAAAAATGCTTCATCTAGTATGCAAGGAATCACTGAAATTTTAAGATTTTTTATCTTCTGAAATATGTAAAGATATAATAAAAGCATAAAGTCTAAAATCTCCAAGTAGGTCATATGTTTTGATATAACAATTGAGAAAAATGTATTTTATTTAAAATGTTTTTTATATCCCTACTTTAAGAAAAGAAATTGATTTATGATAGGCTTTGGTTTACAGAAAAAAATGCAAAGATAATATAGTTTCCATATATCTTATACCCACCTTTATATTAGTATGCACATGTTATACTTAATAAACTAATATTGATAGGTTATTAAGTAAAGTCTGTATGCTTTATATAGATATCTTTCATTTTCTTAAACAAATTCTTTATTGTAGAACTGATCAATATATCAAACTTATTGTGAAATAGAAATACAGAATTCTTAGATACCCAACATTGGTTTTTCCCTGTTGTTGATATCGTACATTAATGTACTACATTTGTCATACTTAGTGAGTCATTATTAATTCCCTATTAGTAATTAAAGTACATACTCTTCTGATTTCTTCCGTTTTCCCTTAATGTCCTTTTCTTTTTCCAGAATCCCATCTGGGACATTACACCATATTTAGCCATCATCTCTCCTTAGGCTCCACTTGATTTTTTCAGACATTCCTTGTTTTTAAAGACCCTGACTAATTTGATATTGATTTATCAGCTATTTGATAGATAGCCTTCATTGGAGATTTGTATGATGTTTTTTATCATGATTGACTTGGTACTTAGAATTTGAGGAGGAAGACCACAGAAGAGAAATGCTCTCAACATACCACATATATATATATATATATATATATATATATATGAGAGAATATATATATATATATATGAGAGAATATATATACTAAACACACCAAATATATATGTGAAAATATATATGAGAATATATATGAGAATATATATAATATATGAGAATATATTGAGAATACATATGAGAATATAATATATGAAGTGTACATATATATATATATATATATATAGTCACATTAGTGTTGGTGTGAAAATTGACAATTTGGCTAAGACGGTATTTGGTGTTTGCCAGGTTTTCTACTGTAAACTTACTATTATTCCCTTCCTTTTTCTTAGTGCACTTTTTTTGGAAGAAAGTCACTATACACAGCCTGTATTTAAGGAGTAAGGAGTCCTGATCCATCTCCTCTGAGTACTGGTATAAATTATATACAATTCTACAGTGATTTGTCTCTTCCCCTTCTTTATTTTAAAATTTACATTCATAGTTTTAAAAATTACATTAGTTCTGATAGCATGCACTTGCATGTCAATGGGGAAAAGTGTAGCACTTGGCCTAATGGTCCAGTATTCCATGGTTGAGTTCGTCTTAACTGGAAAAGTCTAGCATTCAAGGAGGGCATGACTAAATTTTTCTTTAGGTAATGCTGCCTGTCATTTTTTTTTTTCTAAAATCATTTCTATTTCTTGTGTTTAACAGCACATCTTAGTGATAGTGGAATGCAGAAGTCCATTATATGACAGATGAACTAGAGCATCTTGTATTTGTTTTTTCTCTCACCAAATATTTATTAATAGAATAATGTCAACATCAACAGCTCTACTAGGCTCACCAAGTGAACCAGGAAATATACTAAATATTTGACACATGTATTACATATGTTAATTGTTACCATTTCTCTGAATTATAAATTTTTATGTTCATTTTACAAAATAGAATATCTTCAGAGAGTTACATAACTTCCTCAGAAATACAGAGCTAATGGACAAAATTGAAATTCAAACTAAGATTTTTCTGATTCAAAATCTGAATCAAGCTAGGCACAGTGGTGCATGCCTGTAATTCTAGCACTTGGGAGTCTGTGGTAGGAAGATCATTGTGAGTTTGGGGGCAGCCTAAGCTACATAGTGAGTTCATGGCCAATCTGAACCACATAGTGAGACCCTGTCTCACCAAAACAAAATGAAGCAAAATTTCTAAATTACTATTATTATTATTATTATTATTATTAGCGGCACCAGGGATTGAACTCACAGTCTCACACCTGTCAGACAGGTACTTAAGTCACTGAGCCAAACTCCCGGCCCTGTTTTTTTGAGGCAGGGTCGCACTGTGTAGCTCAGGCTGGCCTTACGCTCGCATTGTAGCCCAAGCCAGCCTCGAACTCACAACGCTCCTCCTACCTCAGCCTCCCGAGTGCTGGGATTAGACTGTGTCACCACACCTGGCTTAAAATTCCTAAATTATTAATGGCTACTCTCTATTGCCTCTGCTTATTACATCATTCATGGTGATAAAGGCTTTAGATATTCCTCCTCGCAGTCTTTGATTGATTTCTTTCAGTCTGCTATTAAACTTCTACCCTTGCAGCTCTTTTATAATTTTAATTTTTCCTCCTAGGTACCTTGCTTGGGCCAACATCTTGTGTGAAGTGCTATAATAGGAATTTTCCATCATGTTTCATTGGTTCCATTGCACAGACATCATAGTTTTTTAAGAAAAAATGTATTGGCATACATTAATTATAGAATATGGATTTCACTGTGATATTTTCACATATGACTATAATATATTTTGATCATATCTATTCTCCCAGAGTATCCTTACCCTCCTGTCTTCCTGCTCCTTTATCCTTTTCTACTTCTAAGATAGTCTCTTTTCTATTTTCATGTCTTTCTTTGTCATCAGATTCCACATATATAGAAAAATGATGTTTCTCTTTCTGATCCTGAGTTAACATGATGTACCTAGTTTCTTCCATTTGCCTGCAAATGACATGATTTGGTGTTTTTTTAATGGCTAAATACTACTCCATTGTGCATATATACTACATTTTCTTTATCCGTTGACCATCTACTGGCATCTAGGCTGATGTTATAAGTTGGCTGTTGTGAGCAGTGCTGTGATAATCATGGTTATGCAGCAATCTTTATACTATGCTGATTTTCTTATTGTATGGAGCTAACATGGTGCTATGGTTTATATAGCGAGATGTCCCCTGAAAGCATCATGCAATCCTAGGTGGTAGCCTTGGGAGGGTGATTGGATTATTGGGATATTACACTGACTTGCTATTAGGAGGTAGAGCCTGTTCAGAAAAGGGGTGTCACTGTCGGGGGACTCTCTCTACTTCTCCACTGCCATGATGTAAAAATGATCAGTTTCTCTTCGACTATACCCTTCTGCCGGGGTGCCTCTCATGGAGTCAGCAAAGTATGGACTGTAACCAGGAGCCCAGATAAACCTCTCCTTACTTAACTTGAGGTTGTTGGCTACTGAGTCTTGACAATGATGACGATGACGATGAAGAGGAGAGAGGTGGTCAAGACATGCATTCCTCTCTGTTTTATTTTTATTTATTTATTTATTTATTTATTTGTGGCACCAGGGATTGAACTCACAACCTCGCGTCTGCCAGGGCAGGCGCTTAAGGTACTGAGCCAAACACCCGGCCCTGGTTTTTTGAGGAAGGGTCGCACTATGTAGCTCAGGCCGGCCTTGCGCTCGCGTTGTAGCCCAAGCCGGCCTTGAACTCACAACGCTCCGCCTACCTCAGCCTCTCGAATGAATGCTGGGATTAAAGGCATGCGCCACCACGCCCGGCTTCTGTTTTATTTTTCTAATGGCTCCTTCGATGCACAAATTTCATCGATATTTTGACGAGACTGCCCATTAATTGACATAGCCAATGTTGATCACTTGCTTTATCATGGGGGCTAAAAGTTTCAAAAGATTATATGGAGACAGGACAAGAAAGAAAAGAGGCAAAAATTATGAGGTACACAGTCCAATGGGTAACGAGTGGAGGAAAAATATTAATTTTGGATTGGAATATCAGAAAAGACTGGGAAGTGGTAGCATTTGAGTTAGGTCTTGAGTAACTTACAGGATTTCTACATGGGGTATGAGCACAGAGTAATACAGAATTACTGCTGGAATTCTACTTTCACTGAATTTTCTTTTTATTTCTTGAACACCTTTAGATGATCATCATCTGGCTGGCTTTTAAATGTACAATTATTTGCTTCTGCCTGTGATTCTTGTTTCTTTATTCTTGATACATACTTTGTACCTTCAATTACCAATCTCATGCTGAGAACTCAGACCTTTCTCTCCACCTGCCTTCAAAATATCTCAAGAGACATTTCAGAATGAGTATGTTAAAAATAACACATGTGCATTTTATGAGATATATAATAATACCTAAAATGATTTACTTTTCAGTGAAATATTTCTGGATTTGCAAGCAGATTCTATTACATACTTTCCACTAGACTTAGGGAAAGTGATTTAATCCATAAAAAAATTTTTTTTCACACTAAGACAAATAGCAGTTGTGCCTTCTTCGCTTAGATGTCAATTCAAGAAGACAATTTTGTTGCTAATGTAGTCAGGTTTTGTAATGGCAGTCGGCAAATAAAGGGATGCTTATTATTAAAAAAAATCAAATTTGTTGAGACGACTATGCTCCCAATGCTAGTTGCTACTATTTATATAATTTTAGTAAAAATTATCACGATCAACTTGGTCAGTCACCACTTTTAAAGCTGTAGTATGTTCTCCCACGATACTGTCAATTCTGCCATCTAGATGTTTCTCTTTCTCTTTTCCTTTCCTCTTTTTGTCTTCTCTATCTCTATTTACTATTTCCTTAGTCTAGGTGTTCTTGTAATTGCAGCAGTTTACAGCAGACATTCCTACATTACAGCATACTCTTCTTTAATCAATACTCAACATTATTTCTAGAGTAATGTTTCTAAAATACAAATCTGATTTTTCACCTCTGCTTTAATCAACAGTTCTACATTATTTAATAGTTGAAAATCAAGCTACTTAGCTTGATCTGTACCCTGTCATAACCTCCTAAATTATTCGCAATAAGTTTCCAGCTCAGAACACCTTAGATGTCCCCAACTCCCTATCCCATACTATTAACTTTTCTTTCCGACAATCCATATTCTTTTGCATTTCTCTATAGAGATTTTGCAAACAGTGTTTTCTCCATCCATGCTGCAAGAGGGTGAATACAAATTCACCTCTCAAACATCACTTCTAAGAGTCTTTCAAGACAGACTCAACAACTTTGGGGTCAACCCTGCAGATTTCTCATACTAATGTCCTTATACCTTAACATTTATCTATTTACAAGTCTCTTCTTCCAAGCATATTATGCACTGCTTGAGGGCATTTGATCTAGAATTTGATTTTGCACCTATTCACAGATCCTACAAAAGTGTGTGGTGTGTAGCGAGTATTTCAAAACCTAGTATTATTTAATAAATTGTTGACCAAATGATCGATACTCATTTCCTCACATTTCTTTTGATTCATATTTATACATAAGTTCCTATTTATTATCAAGCCCTCATGCCTTGATAGGCAGAGAAGTTTGTCATTGCAAACTCAGAGAATTCTGGACTACTGCTGAACCAGAGGCTATTTATACGGCTGATATCTAACATTACCCTAGTACTCTTATGTCAAACTCAGCTCTGCCCACATCTTCGTTTAGAACATAGTCTATTTATCTCAGTCCACCATTTGTTGTTTTTAATCTAAATCTCCATCTTTCAAAAAAGCTCCACCTGAGATCACAGTGACCTCATTTCTCAGACATATGTTTTGGAAAGAAAACTTGCCTAGAATTTTCCTCTATTTGATATACAATTGAAAAATAAGTTTAAATTTGGTGGACAAAAGCTATAAAATTTGTCCAATATCTTCCTAATTTAGCCTGTCACCAGGTACACCAAAATGCAATCACCTATTTATTAAGAAATGAAATGAAGACAAAAAGCATTTAATTTTAATTGCCTCTGATGCTCACCATATTGTCACTTTTTACTGGTTCGCTGTGACTGCCCAGCTAGAATTTCTCTTTCATGCAAACAACAGAACTAAATTGAATTACATAAAAAGAAGCTACACACTGACTCTCAGCAGTATGTTTTGACAAAACATTTTGTCTCCTTAAATGATTTCAGATGCTATAGTCAAAAGCCTTGACTGCAAATAATGGGTTCATAAAACCTATCTTTAAAATTTTACCTGACAGTAATGCTGTGCAAATATCTGCACTTCTAGTTCACCTTCTCCACTTGTTTACATCAGGATTTTAATGGAGTGGCTGTCACAGAACAACAGCTAAAGGCCACTGCTTGATAAGTTGCTATAAAAACACAGTGCTTAAAATGAGAATTTCCTTCTTAAATTCAGCCATCATAAAAGGTGATGGTGTTGGTGGTTAGAAAAAATTGTTGAAGAAACATGGTTTTCTTCGAGGACCTCAATAAAATTCTCAGAGTTAAGTGACATTCTAAATAGCAGTGACTTCAGGTTCTGGGCTTTGACTTGTTACAGCAGCATATAGCAAAAATACCCCACACAGTAGATCCTCAATAAATGCATTGCTTGAACAACTGTACCACAGACTTAAAAATTTGGCTTCACAAAATCTAGATTTTGCTCTGGCATATTCTTTCAAATAAAAACATGAAGCATTTCCATAATGAAATTGCATTAGTATTCTAAAATCAACTAATACAGTTATGCAAGTTTTGCTTCTTTGCTCTTAAATCTTTGCTAAGAGGAAAAAAATAAGACCTTTATAATACTCTAAAAATTACTTAGTGCTTACTATATAGGTTGCAAGGTACTAAACACTTCATGTGGGTTATCTCATTTAAACCTCTCAGTAGTCTGGTAAGGTAGTATTATTATAAAGAGTCTGAAAATCTATTTCTTGATACTTTTGTCATTTATTTAGAAGTTTATATGGTTTTAATGCCATAATAGTGTGGTAATATATGTGAATCATTCTTTGGCTTCCCAGAATTACTGGTTTTCTTTTCAACACCATGTTTAGATGTGGGACCCTATTTTTCATTGGAAACATATTCGTGTGTCTGAGGTTTTCTTCTAAAAAGTTCTGCAAATTCTTTTAAATATCACATCTTCCGCTTCAGTTTTAACAAGGTGAATCCTACACCTGCTTTAGTTTGGCTTTTCAATTCTGTGAAATAAACAGCAACAGTGTTAACATGATCTACTTAAGAATGTAAAATAGTCTATCTTAAAATATAGAGTACCACAGTTACTATCATGGTAAGAATTTGAAAAAGGTAAGAACTAACCCAAATCCTCATATATTTTGTCAAGATTCAACCTTAACCTTTCATTTTATTTTCTGCCTTCAAAATGATGGTGCTAACTCCTAATCATTTCAATCTGTGTTGTTCTTCAACTCAACATTTTTTCCAAAGAAATTTTTTTCTTTGCAAGATCTCCCAGAGTGGTGTCAAACATCAGTTGATTCAAGCGACATTCTCTTTCTTGGCAAACTTTTGCAACACTGTTAGAGAACTTTTGTAGTTTTTAAGATTATTTTGATTCTCTTTTATTTTGAATAAATTAAATTCTCTGTTTTGTACACTCTTGCTCATTTTGTTTCATCAGAATCTATAATTTGAAAAGAAGAAAGTAATTAGATTTTGGCCTGCAATGAGATGTTTCAGAGATTATGGCATCCCTTGTGATATTAAGGACTTACTCTATTGAAGAAGAAATGACAATCCATTTTTCAACAGTCTTATTTCATACTATTGCCTTATGGATGTTTTCCAAGTCTATATTTCTGCTGTGAAATTCCTAGCAACAACATCCATGAATTAGCATCTGCAAGACCTTGAATCTTGAGCTTGATGCAGCATAGGAAATGCACTCCTAAAACTATTTTGTCATTTAGAGTATATCATTTCTTGACCACATGAGAAACTTCAGAAAATATTGAATTTAATATTCTCATGGGAGTGCTCATTTGCTCTCTTGCATAGGAAAGTGATATAAAAACTCCCATACTTATGCCATTTTCTTAGATATAATTTAGTGAATCAGAGGGACTACACTGTGCAGCTAAATTTCTGTCCACATGAAAAGCTCAGGAAGTAAATAAAGAGGAGAATGTATTTGTCCATTTTGTCCTGATTTCATATTTGATTCTAAACATGGTGAGTTTTCTGATCGGATTCTAATAGAAATGGGACAAAAACAAAATTCAGCTCCTGTCTCTCTGTCTGTGTTCAAGAACTCTTTTACTCTATTATTTACCCCAGGCCAGATTTGTAAACAAGTCTGTTAGGATCATGAGACTGAGCACTGAGCAATGACCATAGAAGTATGTTCCATACCTTCAGCTTTATAACCTTTATAACTGCAAATTATGCAGCTGCTTTCAACTTCAGTTTGACCATCTGTAAAACGAGAATAATAATTACAGTAATGTTTTGGTTCATGAACACTTCTTTTTGCAGTTAATTCTGTTTGCCAACAAAATGGTTGGCAAACTCCACATCAGCTGACCATCTTCCTCACACAAACACAAACGCAGCAATTTCCTCCCAAATCATACAACGAATTAAGTTTGTAAACCAAGGTAACTCTGTGTATTTAGTCATAGAATAATTTGAGGGAATGAATGTACTAGTTCCTGGAACACATTTACTTAGACAGAAAACAACGAACAATAAAAGCATCACAGTTAAGTTTACCTGAAAGGCTGGTAAATGTGTAGAAGCAAGAGTAAAAATGAGTGAGTTTTTGATTTGTAGTTTAGTGCTTTTTAGAAATCAGTAACCTACAGATTCTCATGAGAAGTTATTTAAGTTTTTAGGAGCTAAAGTATATCTCAGTGGTAAAGTGTTTGCTAGATATGCCTGAGGCCCCACATCTTATGCCAAGCACTGCAAAAGATAAAATAAACTGAAATGAACTAAAGTATTATATTTTTAAGTAAAAATCTATTTAATTATAGCATACTCACAGGCAAGTAAGTCACATTTGTTATATTTATATTTTCATAAAATCAACACATCTCTGTAACCAACTACCTGGGCCAAGAAATAGACCCTATTTGAGATTCTTCTTCCTTTTTTTGGTCACTACCTCTTTCATAACAACTGATATCTTGACATCTATCACCATTGACTAGTCTGTCTGTGTTGAAACTTTCTATCACTGAAATTTCTATGATTGGTAACTGTATCTGGCTTATGCACTTAAGATTAATCCATATTATTAAGTATAACTGTGTACATTCACTATCATTGCATGAAAATACCACAAATTATTTGTTTACTGCAAAGATGATGAACCTTTAAGCTGTCTTCAGTTTTGCATTATAATGAATAAAGCTGCTGTGAACATTCTTTTATATGATTTTAATATTTATATTCTTGTTTTTCTGTTGGCTATACATCCAGTAATATAATAAACTATATATATAGATATAGATATAGACATGTAGTGGAATATTATTCAACCATAAATGAACATGAAGCTTATTATGCTAAGTGCAATAATTTAGACAAACAAAGTCAAACACTTTGTCATATCAATTATGTGGAATCTAAAAGAGCCATTTCATAAAAGCAGTGAGTACAATGGCATTTTCCAGGTGATAAAGTATAGAAATAAAGAGATACTGTTCAAAGTGTACAAATTTTAGGTTATAAGTTCTGGTGATCTAATGTTTAGCATGATAACAGTAGTTAGTACCACACTGTATGCTCAAAATTTCTTAAATGAGTAGACTTTAAGTGTTCACACAACTCTGTGAATTGATGGGTACGTTAATTAACTTGATTGTGGCAATTATAAATGTATATTTTTCTATACATCCATAACTGTATATGTAATTTTTGTTTGTGTATTGAATCTCAATAAAATCATCTAGAAAAAAGTTCAGTACAGTGTCACCAGACTAAAATCTAAATATTTGCAGTATATAGTTTGTAAGCTTTAGGACAAAAATTGCTTTCTGCTTATTTGGATTTTTGACAGGGCACAGTTCCTTGTACCTATGGAACTGAAATTTCCTTTTTCTTGTTGGCTATAGAATGAAGGCTTATTTCAGCTTCTAGAAGCCATCATATTCCTTGGCTCGTAGCCCCTTACCTCCACCTTTAAAGCAGTATGGCACGACAAGTCTTTGCTATGTGTTACTTTTCTGACTCATATGTCTGTCTTTCTCTTCTTTTAAGGCCTCATATTATTAAGCTGTGCCCACCACAGCAATCTCAGGTAATCTCATTTCAAAGTCCTATAACTTAGTTACATCTGCAAAGGCTTTTTCACATGTATAGCATTATATTCATATGTTTCATTAATTAGTACATGTACATGTTTAGCAGATCATTATTCCATTACATCAGGTCTTTGTCAAATTTTAGTTTCAAATTAACTTGAGAAGTGTTACTTCTTTTTCTTATCTCTAAAATTGTTAATGGAAGATACAGATCCATTCAAATTTTCTCTTTCTAGGTGCATCAACTTTAATGTTTACCATTTCAACAGCATTTTAATGTTTCTTTTTGGAATGAAGTTATTTATATCTTTTTAGCTTTTAAATGTAGGTAGAATCTCTAGTAATGTCCCGTTTTTAGTCCTGATGTCAGTATTCTTTGCCCTCTCTCTTTCTTGGATTTTATGAGTTTTATTCTCTTTTCGTTTTATTTGAGACTTCCTTTCTTTTGACTTCTTGGTTTTAACTGTGTGTCTTTTCTATCTTATTAATACTATTCATTTATTAATTCCTTTGTCTACTTTCTTTGGCCTTATGTTCTTATTTATTTATTTTTATTTGTATTTTTAATTTTTTTGGTACCAGTAATTGATCTCAGGACGTTGTGCTTGCCAGGCAGGCACTGTGCTGCTGAGCTAAATCTCAAGTCCTATGTTCTTTTTTTAAAATTCTTGAGATAAATATTTAGATAATTTTAAGCCTTTTTTGTTTTCTCACATGATAACAAAAGACTGTCAATTTCCCTATAAAATTACTTTTAACAATACTTCACACACTTATTGTATCCTACATTTATATATTTTATTTATTTATTTATTTTTATTTTGAAAGGAATGAAACAAAACAATAAACTGAAACAAAACAGCCAGAAAGATATTGAAATGCAAAAACAATACAGAAGAAAATCCCCCATAGTTGCTATATTGCATATTGTTGTCCTCTAAACAGATTCTCAGTCTACTGGCCCCAGTCCTGCAAAGTTAATCAATCAATACAAGCATTAAATTGTTTTTGTACCTCAGTTGCCATCATCACAACCTGTGTTCCTCTAAATTAGTCAGTTGCCTACCTTGGGTGGGAGTGGGTTTTTTTTCTTATCTCCCAGCCTGTGTGCTGGTTGGCTCATGGGAAGGGCAGATTGACTTCTTGGTTCTTTTCCTGGTCCACGACTGCTACTGGCTCATGAGAAAGGTGGGCCAACTTCCTGGTTCTTTTAAAATTTGTATTTTTTATAATATGATACAAAATATTTTGAATTCCCATTGTATCTCTTTTTGGCATATAAGTAATTTTAAAAAAGATAATTTGAATTACTTTGCATAATTTTGAGACAGTTTGAAGACATTCTATTTGTCTTTGCACTGATGATTTGTAGCTTAAAATTGGTATTGTCAGAAAATATAATCCAAAGATTCAGTTCTTTTAGATTTTTTGAGACTTACTTAATGCTATAGCAGACAATTACTTTATAACTGTTTACTTAAAAAGGATACATATTCTGTCTTTGTTTCGTTTAGTATCCTATATGTCACTTAAATTGTTAATTTGGTTAATATCCTTTATATTCGTACTGAATTTTTAGTCTTATTTATGGATTTAAAAGTGTTTCTATTCCCCTCTAAATCTGGACTTCGCTGTTTCTACCCTTGTTTCAATCAATGTTTGTTTTATAAATCCTGAAAGTATATTATTGGATACATCCAAATTTAAAGTAATTATATCATGTTGGTGCATTGGCTTCCTTTCCCTTTATTAAATATTTCTCTTTATTCGCAATAAAATTTGTCATTTTAAATTTCATTGTATAGTGTATTACTGTATTATCACATGATTGCTTTCAGTTAGTATGAACATAGTAAATCCTCTTCATAGTCTTTTAACTTTTATAGGTCCTTAGTAAAGTTTATTCTTCATTAAACACTCCATGGACAGCCAGATACAAGGTCCCAGTGGTGCCACACTCCAGGAGTGAATCCTTGCTAACCGCACAGAGGATCCAATCCCGCCCAACCCAGCATCCCAGCACAATCCATCAGGAGAATGCCTGACCAGCCTCACAGGATATAGAGATACTGAGCCCAGCCAAGGCCAGAGCCCCAGAGCTGCTCATCAGGGAGCAAACAGCATAGCTAAAGGGTCTTGGAGAATCTAAGCTCCACCCATCAGAGCACAAAGCCCCAGCTCCATAGTTCAGGAGTGCAGCCATGTGGCAGGTCCTGGAGGCTCTGAACTCTGCCCAGCCTGGAGAAAGGCCCCAGCACCATATGCCACGGGTGTGCTCTGGGTAGCCCCATGCTCCAGAAGCTCTGAATTCCTTGCAGCCAGGCACAAGATTCCAGTGGTGCCACACTCCAGGGGCACACTTTGCCTAGTTGCCTGGGTCCCAGAAATTCTGAACTCCACCCAGCCAGGCAAAAGGCCCAGGTGCCATACCCTGGGGATGCATCTCTGCTAGCCACCTTGGTTATGGAGGTTCCAAACTCCACCCAGCCAGGTTCTAGGCCCCAGTGACATGCTTCGGTGATGTGTCCCTCCTAGCTACAGGGAGGATACAAGCTCTGCCCAGTCCAGCATCCCAGAGCAACTCAACAAAGTACACCAGGGGAACAGCCAGCCAGTCTCACAGGCCACAGTGTCCAAGGCTCCAGCGCCATAGTTTGGGAGTGCCAAGGAGATATTGGAGGATTGAAGCTCTATCGAGTGCAGTGTTCCACTGCAATCCATTGGGAGGCTGCCTGGCCATCTACACAGTTCCCAGAGGGAAATGACAAAATGAAAGAGCAAGATGCAGTCTCAGTCCCCCAGACCACCAAGAACAAACCCAAGAGGCACTGAACTGGAAGATGCTGGAAATTATACAACTGAACTTTCTGAAATGATAGCAACTGAAGTAAAGAAACAACTCCATGAAGCTATAGAGGAAACAGATCAGAAATAATCTCTCTGGTAAAAAAATGAAATGACGAACATTATGAAAGAAATGCTGTGTGTATCTAAAGAATATCAAGACTAAAAACAGAAGAACATATGAAAATGATGGAAACTTTGAATGAACAATATAAGGCAGAATTAGAATGCATGAAACAGACTCAAAGGGATATTCAGGAAATTAAAAATTCCACTGAAAGTTGGCAAAACCACTTGAATGAAGCTAAAGATAGACTCTCAGACCTTGAAGACAGCATGGAAGCTTATGATCATGAAAGAGAAGATCTCTTAAAAATAACAAGGAACCAGGAAACAACAATTCAACAGCTGCAAGATGACACAAAGAGAAACAATATAAGATTGATAGGTGTCTACAAAAAATCAGGTATCAATATGAATGACATGCAAAGACTATTTGCAGATATAATAGCAGAAAATTTTCCACACAAAGGAAGATAATCTGGCATACAGATATTGAGGCATATAAAATCCCAATTAACCATAACCAAAATAAATCATCACCCAGACATGTAATGATTAGGAGAGCAGAAATTCAGCACAAGAACAGAACACTAAAAGCTGTTAGAGAAAAGAAACAGATCACCTATGAAGGAAAGCCTATTAGAACTATGGCAGACTTCTCAACACAAACCTTCAACTCAGGAAGAGCTTGGAGTAAAGTATTTCAAATCCTGAAAAAAAACAACTTTCAACACAGTATTGATGTATCCTGCAAAACTATCTTTAAAAATTGGTGGAGAAATAAGATATTTCCATGACAAAGAACAACTGAAGAAATTCATGGCCACCAAACCAACATTACAAAGAGTGCTGAAAGACACTCTAGAAAGAGACAAAGAAAACTATAATCCCAGGAATAATAGCAAAAGAAAACACTAAGCAGGGCAAAAAATTAAACACAAAATGTAGAAAACCAACAACAGAAAGATAACATAATAGCGATAAGTCAGTACGTATCAATTATATCAATCAACATAAATGGTCTCAACTCACCAATAAAAAGAAACAGAGTGGCAGAGTGGGTTAAGAAACAAAATCCAACAATATTCTGTGTATAAGAAACACATTTAACTCAAAAGGAAATTCACAGACTAAAAATCAAAGGCTGGAAAACAATACTCCATGCAACAGGAACACAGAATAAAAGCAGGTGTAGCTTATTTTGTTTGCAGACAATGTGAGCTTCAAACCAAGAATGATCAAAAGAGATAAAGAAGGCCATTACACACTTGTTATGGGAAAACTTGAAGAGGAAGAGATTACAACCATAAATATATATGCACCAAATATGGGAGCACCCAACTATGTAAGACAATTGTTAATAAACATGAAAAACCAAATAAACAATAATACAGTTATAATGGGGGATCTTAATACACCATTGTCACAAAGATACAGATCAACCAAACAAAAAAATCAGCAAAGAAATAACACAATTGAATCAAACTTGTGAACAAATGGACCTAATAGATGTGTACTGAGTGTTCCACCCAGCAACATCAGAATACACATTCTTCTCAGTTGCACATGGGTCACTCTCTAAAATAAATCATATACTAGCCCACAGAACATGCTTAAGTGAATGCAAAGGAATTGAAATAATTTCATGCATATTATCTGACCACAGCACAATAAAATTGGAAATTAATGACAAAAAACCCACAAGAACCCCATAAACAAATGGAAATTAAATAACACTCTCTTAAACAATCAATGGGTCACAGAAGAAATTAAGGAAGAAATTAAACAATACCTATAAACAAATGAAAATGCAAATACAAATTACCAGAACCTGTGGGATACAATGAAAGCAGTCCTCAGAAGGAAATTTATAGCGCTAAACTCCCACATCAAAAAAATGGAAAGAACACACATAAACAACTTAATGATGCACCTCAAACTTCTAGAAAAAGAAGAGCAAGTCAAGCCCAAAGACCAAAGAAGGGAGAAAATTATAAAGATCAGAGCAGAAATTAATGCAGTTGGAACTAAGAAAATAATACAGACTTAATGAATCGAAGAATTGTTCTTTGAAAGAATAACTAAAATTGATAAACCACTAGCCAACCTTATCAAAAAAAAGGAAAGAAAAAACTCAAAATCATGCAAAAAGAAATGAAAAGGGTGAAATTACTACACACCCTGTGAAAATACAGAAAATCATCAATACCTACTTCAAAAACCTTTACTCACATACATTCAACAACACAGAAGAAATGGACAGATTCCTAGAAATGCATGAATTACCAAAGCTGAATCAAGAAGATGTAAAACTGCTGAATAACCCATTTTCAGTTAATTAAATGAAAAATGTAATTAGAACTTTACCAACAAAGAAAAGCCCAGGTCCTGATAGATTCACTGCTGAATTCTACAAGAAATTTAAGCAAGAAATAATGCCAACACTCCTCAGACTCTTTAAGGAAATTGAAAGGGAAGCAAGTCTCCTTAACACATTCCTGGAAGCGAGTACTATCCTAGTACCAAAACCAGAGAAACACTCATCCAAAAAAGAAAATTACAGGCCAATCTCCCTAATGAACATAGATGAAAAAATCCTCAATAAAATACTCACAAATAGAATGCAGCAAGTCATCAGGAAGATTATACACCATGACCAAGTGGGATTCATCTCAGGAATGCAGGGATGGTTCAACATATGCAAATCAATAAATGTAATACACAATATCAGTGGAGCCAAGGACAAGAATCATGTGTTCATCTCAATAGGTGCAAAAAATCTTTTGATAAAGTCCAACACTGGGTCATGATAAAGCCCTACAGAAAATTGGAATAGATGGTCTCTACCTTAACCTGACAAAAAAAAAAAACAAAAAAAAAACATATATTATAAACCAACAACCAACATCTTACTAAATGGACAAAAACTGAAAACTTTCATCCTAAAATCAGGAACGAATCAAGGATGTCCATTATCACCACTCTTATTCAATATAGTTCTGGAAATAATAGCCAGAGCAATTAGACAAGAGAGAGAAATAAAAGGAATAAGGATAGGAAAGGAAGAAGTTAAATTATCATTTTTTGCAGATGATATGATACTCTACATAGAAGACCCCCTCAAATCCATTGAAAGACTTCTAGATGTAATAACTCAATTCTGTAATGTTGCTGGATACATTCAAAAGTCAAAAGCATTCTTGTACACAAACAACAAACTCACTGAGAGAGAAATATGGGAAACCACACCCTTCACTATAGCATCCATAAAATGAAGTACATAGGAATCAATCTAACAAAGGAAGTAAAAGATCTATACAGTGGAAATTGCATTACTCTGAAAAAGGAAATTGAAGATTTCGGAAAATGGAAAGATATTCCCTATTCATGGATAGGAAGAATAAACATTGTGAAAATGGTCACTCTCTCAAAATTGTTACACAGATTTAATGCAATTCCAATCAAAATACCACTTGTGTACCTCTCAGAGCTAGAGAAATCATTCCTAAAATTCATCTGGAACCATCAGATACCTAGAATAGTGAAGGTAATTCTGGGCAACAAAGGTAAGGCAGGAAGCATCACAATCCCCAACTTAAAATTCTATTACAAAGCTACTATTATAAAATCAGCATTTTACTGGAATAAAAACAGACCTGAAGATCAATGGAATAGATTAGAAGATACAGCCACAACTACAAACACTCAGTCACCTCATCTTTGACAAAGGGGCAAAATATGTATAATGGAAGAAAGATAGCCTCTTTAATAAGTGGTGCTGGAAAAACTGGCTTTCCATATGCCGTAAGCTAAGTAGATCCATGTCTATCACCAGGCACTAAACTAAAGTCAAAATGGAGCAAAAATCTGAATATTAAAACAGAGACACTAAATCTGCTGGAAGAGAAAGTAGGTAAAAATTTTGATGACATAGGAGTAGGCAGAGAATTCATGAACAAAAATCAAACTGCATGGGAAATACTTTCCCACATCAACAACTGGGATCTCATCTTATTGAAAAGTTTTTGCATGTCAAAGGAAATCTCCAACAAAGTGTAAAGAAAACCCATGAATTGGGAAAATATCTTAGCCAACTGTGCCTCAGACAAAGGACTTCTATCTAAAACATATAAAGAATTTAAAAAATCAGGTCCCTAAAATTCAAGAACACAATCCAAAAATGGGCATCTGAGATGAATATACATTTCTTAGAGGAATAAATACAAATGAGAAAGAAATATATGAAAAAATGTTCAACATCAATGGTCATTTGGGAAATGCAAATTAAAACAACACTGAGATTCCATCTCACTTGAGAAAGAATGGTCAAGATTAAGAAATCAACCAATAACAAATGCTAGAGGGGCTATGGGGAAAAAATAACTCATCTCCACTGTTGGTGAGAGTGTA